>ML245253.1:10530-70641 GCA_005239495.1 Nicotiana undulata
TGGGGGGGGGGGGGGGGGGGATCGGGTTGCGCGCCACAACATATTTGTGTTTTGTATTCTTTGTTTTGTTGCAATTGTTTCGGTTCTTTCATACGAGATTCTGAGAATTTGTATTCCCGTTTCTTTACTATTTTTCGAGGATTGAGTTATTGTCGTTGACTTAGTGCCTTGCCGTCATTTCTTGAGTTCTTTTTCCTAATACTATTATTCTGGTAAATTGATTTCTTAGGTGAATTTACTACGTTGAGTCATTGCCTCATGTCCTGCTGAGTTGTTAGTAATATAATGATTTTCAATAAATTAAAAGAAAAAATATCACGCTGCCTTGTGTGACTTTTAAGTTAAAACCCGCCGTTTATTTTGATACTTACGATGTTCACTAGTTGTCATATTTTACTTCAATTGATTTCTCAATTTAATCTCCTTGGCATGTCTGAGGTTTTTATTTTTCTTAAAAAGGAATTGTTATTATATTGTAATTCAATAAGTTCTATATCAAATTCATTAGCTTATCTGGTGTTGTGTTTATTTGAAAAAGGTTATTTTCATTAACCAAATAATTTTCAAAATAAACTCATTTTCTCATTGATTTCCTACTTGCT
Organism: Nicotiana undulata; assembly: GCA_005239495.1. NCBI lineage: Eukaryota > Viridiplantae > Streptophyta > Magnoliopsida > Solanales > Solanaceae > Nicotiana > Nicotiana undulata. The sequence continues at coordinate 11,133 of ML245253.1, forward strand.
TCAGAAGATGCAGTTTTTCTTTTCGATATATATACGTAATGTCTTTGGAAAATCCTAATTAGGATTTGTCAAGGATATTATGTACTGATTAGCACGTGAATTTTTTGTCGTTCAAGGTGAGGTGGAAATATGTAGGCACAAGGTGTCGTGTGTGTTAAAGGTTTGAAAGATGTGATCTATGGTATGAGATTTCGAGAATTGGGATTATTGGTGTCGTGTATTAGAAACGATTTGATTGGTTGAGTTGATATCATTTTTCCTTCTTGAGCACAGTTACCCTTGTTTGTATTCAAACTATGTCGTTGTCTAGTTACTTGGTTATTTCTCGTTGCCAGCTGTGTTTCTTCATCGTTACTACTCTTTGTAATCTTATTACTGTTTTCTATTGGAATTTCTTTAAATATTTCTTTCTTGTTAGCTTTATGGCATATCCTGCACATGTTTAGATAATCAGTGAATGTCTTGACCTGGCCTCGTCACTACTCTACTGAGGTTAGGCTTAATACTTACTGGGTACCACCGTGGTGTACTCATGCTACACTTCTGCTCATTTTTGTGCAGAGCCAGGTACTTCGGATCGAGTAGGTTTTGAGACTCATGCTTGGTGTGGATGGAGACTTCAAGGTACACCTGTCGGGCGTTCGCATGCTCTGAAGTCACCCTCTAATGTATTTATTTTCTGTATCTTCTATTTCGGAACAGTGATGTATTCATTAAGTAAAATTTTCCCTAGAATGACTTATGACTTGTACTACCGGTTTTGAGAATTGTAAATTGTATAGAGAATTCCATTTTCTAAATACTACTAAAAATCCAATAAATACCGACAAGAAAAACCGACCAACTTTGATCGATTATGGACAATTACCGACCAAACGCGGCCAAATATGCTTTGTCGTTATTTGATGGCCGTTTTAATCTACCGACCAACGTTGGTCGGTATATTAAAACGACCATCTGAAGAATTTAAATGATCTACCGACCAACTTTGGTCGGAAACATATTTTAATAATTTAGATATATCGACCAAAGTTGGGCGGTGTATTTAAATTATAATTTTTATTAATTATTAAATTTAAAAAGATACCGACCAAAGTTGGTCGGTAAATGAAAAAATATTTTTTTTTAAAATTAAAATTTAACAATACCGACCAAAGTTGGTCGGTAATATTGAATTCTGGGAATTTCTTGTTCATTAACCGACCAACTTTGGTCAGTAAGTGTACATTTTTTATTTTTTTAATGATTACCGACCAACTTTGGTCGGTTTTCTGGGTTTAATTTGGGCATAAAATGCATGTTTTGGCAGCTACACCACCTACCAGCATACCAATACACCTAATAACATACAACAACAACAACACAACAACAACAACAACAACACAACAACAATCAATAAATACATTAAAACTAACATATTAAATTTCAATTGAACATAAAAATCCAAAACCAAGTTAAAACTTATTACAACTAGTTCAAAATTGATTCTATTTGTCTAGTTCAAAGTATACAAAAATCAAAAAGTATTTTCTACAACATCATCATCACCGTCTGATGAACTTTTATTTACAAGACGGTATATAGAAGGGTCTTGTGGAGGACGGGAAGAACGATCACGCGGAGAACAAGAGGAACGATCACGAGGAGGACAGGAGGAATGATCACGTGCAGGTCGAGCCTCTGGCGATGACTCACGATACCGTGGCAACAGAAAAGCTCCAGCAGTAGATAGGAGAGTTTTGATCTGAGCTTGCATGCCAAGGAATTGAACATCTCTAACCCTTTCTCTTTCCTTGGCCGCTTCTAACTCGGATTTGAGCTTTGTCACAGTTTCCCCTTAAGTTGCTCGCCTTGCGAGGAAGTCCCTATTCCTTGCATTCCACACTTATAGCGATGGAACTTTTTAGTAGGAAGCCCGTATACCTTCCCCCATTTTGGGCCGCCAACAGATTCCAACCATATTCTTTCAGCATCCTCGTCCAAAGGTTGGGTTGGTTGGCCCGATTTGTCAGATGGCCATATGGTCGGGTTCATTTAGGGATTGATAGACTTGTGAAGATCCTAATTAGTATATATAATTTATCATCAAATATATATGTTTGTAAATTGATTCATCGACTTATAACTTACTTAGATGCATCGTTGAATATTAAAAACTAAACATTTGACATATATATATATATATATATATATATATATATATGTCACGCTTCGTTGTACTACTTTAACTACATATATATAGCATGTTATAGTATATGTTAGTGTATTCATTATTTGTATTACAAAAGTGTAAACGGATTACATTTATATTATTTAGATAGTAAATATAAAAGTGATTCATAATTTTGACCAATGTTGACCTAATAACCGACCAACTTTGGTCGGTTATTTTCCAGAAATTAAAATATACCGACCAAAGTTGGTCGGTAAATGCTTCCCCTGAATTAACCGGCCAACTTTGGCCAGTAATGTTAAATAAAATTTCTTTAAATTTTATAAAACATTTTAAATAATAATATAACTATTAAAATATTAAAAATTGGGTCCATATTACCAACCAGAGTTGGTCGGTAATGTGAAAGTTTCTTTGACTAAGCAAGTCTGACCAGCTCGGTCAACTTGTTGACCAACTTACCGACCAACTTTGGTCGCTATTTTTTTAAAAATAAATGTAAAATATTTTTTCCCAGTTTCTGTCCAAGTTGGACGGTTTTTGGTCACTTTTTTTGTCCGACCAACGTTGGTCAGAAATATTTGGTCGGTATATACCGAATTTCTAGTAGTGAAAGTTATTAGATGTTATTTATTGTTGTTATTCAGTAAATGTTAGGCTTACCTAATCCCTAAGACTGGGTGCCATCATGATACCCGACGGAGAGAAAATTGGATCGTGACATTAGATTATTCGTATTGAATTAAATCACATATTCTTTACGCCGTGTACAAATTTAATTGTTACTCATTTTTAAGGGTAAACAAATATAAACAACAAATGCAAGTAAGTTCTCTAACGCCATCGAAGCTTATAAGAGTCCCCTAAACTTTGCCATATTGTTGCCAATACATTATAGCAAACAACGGAATAATAGAGGAGTACTTATATAGAACAACAATAGTGGAGTAAGAAATAGTGAGAATTTACAAAAGGAAACGTCCATAGTCCCTTAGCATTTGGCAGTTAGCAGGGGACCCCAACCGAAAGAGGGGAGTTTCTGCCTTTCTGGTGAAGTGACTGAGTCAGAAGACAGATATTCTACCCCATTTACTTATCTCTCTTTTGATTTCAATGGGAACTCTTTATTATTAGCATAAGAATTCTATTTGTTGGAGAAAGGGTGTTTCTGTACGTACTACGCTGGGAGGAATCGAAGGGGACGACGAATTTCTAGAAATACGTTTGGTGCTGCAGTTAGATATACTAGTGGCAGCTATTACTGCCAAATCATATTACTTTACGATATTAAATGATAAATTAAGGCGAGAATATATATACTTTCTCCGTTTCAATTGATGTGAATATATTTCTTTTTTAATTTGTGCCAAAATAATAATAATTCATTTCCTTATTTAGAAACAATTTACTTTTATGTAATGATTTATAGCCACAAAAAATATATGTGCCTCATTTTACATCTTTAAAAGTCTTCTTTCTTTTCTTAAACTATATGCTCAATCAAATGAATTTACATAAATTGAAATGAATAGGGTATTAATTAACAATTTAGTTAAAATCATATTTGTAAAGACATATATTATACATTTATTGAATTGATGTACGAGTGACTATTAATCCCCGATTAGCTACACGACATTGCAAGAGACACCAGCCACCTCTTGTGCAACTATTTCTCTGTATACTACTGTTTCCATGTACAGAAGAACAATTTCAATTACTATGTAAATCCAAACACAAGTTACTTGTCCCGCTCCAATTTATATGACACAATCTAACTGGATTTTTTTTTGACATAATATATTTGTGTGACTGTAAAAAGTTATCATATGTCATTATAAGTAAATTAAGATAAATTATTCATAAATTCATAAAACTAATTTTCTTTGGACGTATTATTAAATAAAAGATACAATCATATAAATTGAAACGGAGGAAGGAATACAACTGTTATACAATGACAATTAGCTACTGATGAATGCCACATTACTTTATAATCCAATCAAAATTAATACTAGTACACTACTGTTGTGCAATATATTCATTTTTACATTTACACATTATGAAGATCAAGGTTTAAACTATGAATTCTTAAAATTTATCAGTAATATCTCTTGGACATAATCTTTTTAGTGTTCTAAAGTAACAAGGTCAAGAATCTCAATGCGGCTACTTAACTTGAGACTTATAAAATCACGCATGTATGCATCCAACAATATTACACTATATAAATAACATTCTCCGTTTTATCTTATTTACATTATTAAACTACATCACCATAGCCTTCACAAAGGAAAGTAGTTAACTAAATAAACTTATTATTCGATTTGGATGGTGTTATAAAATAACGACTTTATATTAAAAAAACTCAAGACAAGTATAGAAAGAGAGTGATATATTATTCAACTTTTAAAATTGATGTACATGATGAACTGAAATATCCTTTATTTATAGAAGAAAGGAAGCTACGCAAGCTGTTGTCTAAGATGCTACGCAAGCTGCTGTGTAAGATGCTACTGCAAGTTACTGTGTAAGTTGCTTGTAAGTTGCTACATAAGCTGTTGTTAAGCTGCTTGTAAGTTGCTACTGCACCAGATATAGATAATCTTCTACCTAGAGCAATATTTATACATAACAGAGTACCGAAATAATAAGCTTCTTCAGGAGGCTTATTTCCAACGGAGTACTAAATAGATAAACATATTTACGGCGGAGTTCCATATGATAAACTTTTTCAGGAAGCTTATTTACAACGGAGTGCTAAATGAACATCCATAATATAATATATATTTATAACACTCCCCCTTAGATGTTTATTAAAAGATAATGTGTCTCGTTAAAACATTACTAGAAAAAACCCTATGCGAAAAAAATCCTAGTGAAGGAAAAATAGTGCACATATTTAGTAATACGCATTGCTAGGTGCCTCATCAAAAACCTTATAAGGAAAATCCCGTGAGAAAAAATCTTAGTAAGGAAAAAAGAGTGCATCGCGTATTTTACTCCCCCTGATGAAAATCTTGTTTCAATTATTTGAGTCTCCGCATTCCAATCTTGTATACCATCTTCTCAAAATTTGAATTTGTAGAGAATATTATCCAGCACTATTTCCGATCGATTTAAATTAATCTCATCAAATCAAGAAGCTGCTGCAAGTCATTTCATTGAGTTGCTTGCAACCTGCCCGCATCAGCTGCTTGTAGATAAATTTCAATGAAGTACTAAATGGATATTCTTCTTTAGGAAGATTATCTACAACAGAGTAATAAACGGACATCCACAATAATATTTTCATAACACTCCCCCTTGGATGTTCATTATTATGTGCCTCGTTAAAACTTTACTAAGAAAAAATCCCGTGGGAAAAAATCCTAGTCAAGAAAAAAGAGTACACTAATAATATATATTGCAAGTTGCCTCATTAAAAACCTTATCAGGATAAACCCTAGTGGAAAAAAACCTGAGCAAGGAAAAAAGAGTACAGTGCATACTTTACTCCCCCGATAAAGACGACGTTTCAAATATCCAAGTCTCTGCGTATGAGAAGAGTTATATCTTGCTAGTAAATTAACAAAAAATGCTATGCCAGGCCTTATAGCATTAGCAAGATACATAAGTGTACCAATTGCACTGAAATAGGGTATTTCAAGACCAAGGAGTTAATCATCCTCTTTTGGAGGTAAGAACGGATCCTTATTCACTTTAAGTGATCAAAAACATCATTGGTGTACTCAATGGGTGTGCTTTGTCCATGTAAAAGCATTTTAAGACCCTTTTTGTATAGGCAAATTGATGAATAAAGATTCTGTCTACTAAATATTCACTTTGCAGACCAAGACAAAGTTTTATCTTTCCAAGATCTTTCATCACAAACTCTTTCTTAAGATATTCAATTGCCTTTAGGAGCTCTTCTGGAGTTCCAACAAGATTTATGTCATCAACATAAACGGCAAGTATAAAAAATTCTGATGACATTTTCATTATAAGAAAATACATGGACAAATAACATCACTTACGTGACCTCCTTCCAGCAAATATTTACTGAGGCGATTATACCACATGCACCCAGATTCCTTTAAACCGTACAAAGACCTTTGTAATCTGATCGAGTACATTTTTCGATACTTTGAATTATATGCTTCAGGCATTTTAAATCCTTCAGGGATCTTCAAATAGATTTAATCAGATGAGTCATATAGGTTATGACTTGCATTTAAATGGTATGACATCTTCAGGTATCTAGACTATGTGTCTGATCCTCACAATCCTTTATAATATTGTGCACTATATTGTATCAAATACATCGTCCACGATCATTTTGTATCGGTTCCTAAGCGACATAACTTGTTGAGATCTCATCACTTTCTTTATTTTCAGGTACCTTAACTTCTTCTAGAGTTTCATGAAATTTTATGTCGTGTGCTCTTCTAGAGCTTGTTTCCTCCTTATTATGATCTTTTTTATCATTTGCTCCTATCCTTTTCAAGGATTGTTACCTTTGGAACCGTTTGGTCTACCACGCTTCATGGGTACAGTAAACACCATCTTTCAGGGACTTTAATTATAATAGGAGCATTTGTAGCTGAAATATGATATTTAATTTTGGATAAGCAAATGCTTCTGGCATTTGACTTGAATTATCTTCTAAGTGAGGATCATATTAATGACAATTCGATTAATATAGCATATTTTTTCAAATGTTTATTCCATCCCCCAAATGTTAGAAAAACTAACATATATCCCCTATATTTTTGGGGAAACATATATTTGTGCATTGTGGTAGAGAAATTAATCATATACCACACATCAAAAGATAGTAAAATTATTGGTTTCTAATCCTAAACCAATTGTGAGGGTAGGAGGACTTATCATATATTATTGGTCTGATGCATACAAGTGTTGTTGTATACAATTTAGAAAATCTTAGACCAACACATGAAGCGTTGTTCTTATAAGCAATAGTTTAACCATTAATATGAGGTATTCAATGCTAAATCAGCTTAGATATAAACCAACATTATCAAGATGAACTATCTTGATTTCATAATTTGAAAATTATGCTCTTAATTGAGAAAAGAAAATTCAAATGCCAAACTGCAGGTTGAAAATAATCGCACGTGTAGCCATCTCATATATGCATCTATAAGTGGTTCACATGATAGGTGAATGAGACCATATTCACCTTTTATATATTTCAGATTAGGGTCTTAGTCCCAACTTTAGCTGGTACAATCAATTTATTATGAGAACAAAACAACATAAGAGAATTCTTGAAGAATCTTCTAAATCTTCAATATATGCTTATTTGAATTCTCAAATAGCTCATTTAAAGATGGAAAATGAAAACTTCAAGTTTATCATTGCATGTGCTATCTCTTAGTAAACTTCTGGTTTACTAAGGCATAAAATTTTGCATTAGTAAACTTCTTATTTACTTTGGCTACTTTTGTATCAGCGAATTTCTGATTTAATGTAGCTACTTTTGTCTCAGTAAAACTTCTTATTTACTATGACTTCTTTTGCATTAGTAAACTTCTGGTTTACTGGGATACATGATATAATACAAATTGAAGAATAAGGCGGGTAACTTCTCACATACATATTATTACCCCCTGTCATTGTGGAAACATGAAGATTTTCAATCTTCCAGTCATTTGCAGTCTTAATATGATAGCCATTTGTATTAGTAAACTTCAGGTTTACTACAACATATGTTTGACCATAATTATATAATATGAATGACATATTTGTATATAAGCTCTTCGAGAGCCTTCGTTTATTATCTACAATCTTATATTTATCAGACACTACTGGTGTCATGTGTCTTCTAGACAAACAATTAGCTCTTCAGGAGTTGTTGATACATTTTGTACTATCAAATATTGCTGAGATACTTCTGGTATCATGAGAGAAAATCATAATCAAATAATCAATATAAAGCTAATTCTAAATTTATAAATGACGAATTTTTTTTTAATATTTCTACCACTAACTTTGTGACAAATATCTCCTTTAAGAAGAAATACCATTAACATCTGAATTTTTTTGTATCAATGCGGCAACCACATAGTCATTGCATCTTTTAAAAAAAGATGCACGAGTTGTTATTTCCTTTAGGGAACTCAATAACTAACCATAATATATTAATGTGGTTGCAGTAAAAACCATTCTACAAGAATGCTTTTGCCTTAGAATGAAACTTAATAAAATTATCCAAGATGTTTTACGTACAACAGGTACGTACGTGCGGCAATGATTTTTATGTCACAAAATAATATTTATATCCTTTGTTAGTTTAGCTCTTCATGAGGTGAGTTGTGGTATTTCTTCATTCACTCCAGGGAATAAAAATGTGCTTAAAAAATAACTTGGAATGACTCATTATTTTGTTTAAACACAGAAAGACACACTTTCATAATATTTTCCTACTTCAGGAGGAAATTTCAATTGTGTTACTTCTTCAGGATCAAATTTTAAATACGAAATATTGAGTATATATTCTCTCAATCATATTTCCTCTTCTGGAGGTGAATTGTAATATATTTACATCAAGAGCGCTTCATATTTACGAGCTTTATTAAAATTATCACATTCCCTTCAGAGAATGGATTAATATTTATCAAAAGTTCTCATCCTTCAGAGAACGAAACATAATTATCTGAATGTGCATTAATCACACTAAATTATGATGCTTCAACCTCTTTTAAGATATTTACTACTTCAGGAGCAAATTGAGGCGGGCTTGTAATATATAGAATATTTATATAGCTTATCATCAATTATAATCATAGAAAGTCTAAATTATCACTTTTGATGGTCATAGGCATATACCACTGATTAACTAATTTAGTTACAATTAGACTTATAAAATACACAATCACTCCTAGTGATCTTACGTTTCTCATGAACTCTACTAGAGTTCAAGCAATGCTCGGCAGGAGCAAATTTGGTGCCTCCCAAAATATTTATCACTCCAAGTGATAGGAAGATTGGATGGGTTTAAGAAAAATCACCTTTTGAAGGTGACAAATCCCTTTAAATCGTTAGCTATATGCATGCACTGATGCAATATTTCTCTCTTACATGTTATACACGTTTGCTCTTTATTATACATTTAATAGCTAAGATAAGTAACAAATAATACAAATAATACATGATAAATCCGAGCAATCAATGCTTCGGCAGCGAACAATCATAATAGTTGAAAATACACAAGTTAAGCCTTTGATTTCTCCAACGATGTAGATGCTTGCTTTTCTTCCCGATTTTCTGTGCTGGGCACCATCTATTAGTTTCCTCATTAGTGGGACGTTAAATACTTCTTATCCTGAAATAGAAAAACTAAATTCAAAGTAAGTGCTTGATATGGCAGAGTCTCGTGTTGATAATGCGTTAATAAAATAATGACTTTATAGTAAAGAAACCCAAGACAAGTATGGAGAGAGAGGAGAAAGCAATATCCTTACTATATTAAACATATTAGAATGAATTCCACATAAATCTTAGCCGCATTGCTCCCATGAAGACTAGCAAATTAAATATATAGTTTCCTCCGATGGAACTGTGTAGCCTGGTTCAATCTGAAGTAATCCTAAGATGTTTTCTCTCTCTAAAACGCTCTCCGTACTAACGGCTATTTCTCTAAAATCAGTAACACCTCCCTCCAATTAGGGGAGAGTGGTGCACACGCACCTCCACAAGGGGTCGCCGGCAGGTAGCATACCAGCGCGTCCTCTGGAGAATCTTGCTCCACCAGTTGGAGCGACCAACCCTATGGGCGGAATTTCACCAAAACTGGACTATGCCAAAGCAGTAGTAACCCCTGCTAAACCCAGCTCCAAAGCTCGACTAGGGGACCCTAATGTCAAAGCTAGGGTTACGACCCACAATGGTATGCCGACGGTCATCTTCAAGGCCCGCGACTATTACTGAATAATGGCGGAGGAATGCAACTTCACCATCATAGGGAAATTTCTGAAATCTCGTCCCAACATTGAAAGAATTCGCTCTGTGTTTGCTGAGAAGGTCCCCCTTAAAGGAGAAGTCAAAATCGGTGCCTACGATTTTCGCACTGTCTTTGTTGATGTTAAGAATGAAGAGGATTGCAAATCTGTATGGTTTAAGCGCTCAATTGAAATCGATGGTCGTGTTATGTGGTTACAAAAATGGTCGCCGGATTTTAAACTGGAGGAGGACTCTCCAATTGTTCCTGTTTGGGTTCTTCTGCCGAACCTCCCATTCCATTGTCATATTGGGCACTATGTGAAACAAATTCTGGGTCCAGTGGGCAGTCCACTGTCGATGAATATCGCTACTGATTGCATAACTAGGCCAAGCATGGCTAAGGTACGCGTGTAAGTGGACCTGACGAAACATATGCTGAACTCTGTCTGGGTTGGAATGGAGGAAGAGTCTAATCCTCTCAAGGGATTTACTTAGAAAATTGAGTATGAGGGGGTACCGAAATACTGTAAACACTGTAAACTATTAGTCCACTCCTTAATACGATGCAGGGCTATTGAAAAGGAGAAGGATAAAGAAAAAAAGAAGGAATTCGGGCAACAAGATGTAGTGAATCAAAACCATCAGGAAACTAAACAGAAAAAGGGGGACAACAAAACTAATGGCAAAACTCAAAATAGGACAGACAAAACAAACAATTCCATCGTTCAACAGGGCAACAAAGCTCAGACCAAAGACGACAATAGCGCAACTACGGTACAAGGAATCAATGCTCACACCTCCAAAAAAAAGCAAGCAGGGTATAAGGGTAACCATAGTAAAGAGACAAGGATGTTGGCAGAGCCTCATAAGAAGACAGACCCTTCCAAATTATTTAGAAAGAATGACAAATTGAAACAAGGCATCCCTCAAGAACCTGAAGCAAAGACGTATTCTGCCCAGGAACAGGAGAAAAGCAACATCACCAGGGAACCAAAAAAGAAGAAGATAAAGGCTACTAACAAACACTTCCAAGTTAGGAACAAGTTGTGGAACAGGAGAAAGAATAAGAAGATATATAATGATATCGACAAGGTTCTTAAAAAAATTGAAGGGACCTCAGAGAAAATTATCCAAAACCCAAAGGAAAAGGCAGAGACCGATCAAACAATGACTCCTAAGCAGAAAGAAAAGGCTGACCTTAACTCCAGTAACAACATCAACCAAGGATATGGAAATACTAGATACGAAAATGAAACAATGCAAAAAGTTAACGAGATAGAGACCTTGGTCCTATCAAGCTGGTACAGTATAACTCCTCAAACATACAAGGAACCTTGGTGAAAGTTGACAACATAGAGGAAGTCTCTTTTGAAGAAGGGGGCATTGGTAAGCGAGATGGAGAAATTTCAGCTCTATCAAAACCTCCAGACCCTATCTCAGAGGAACTAGACAGCATAACTGCTAAACAGGGCCTATCCCCAAGAGGAACAAAGCTGAAAAACAGGAAAAAAAAAGATGGAGGAAAACAGTCCGGGCAGATCAGCCAAGCATGCCTCTTACACACTAAAGACCAAGATAAAACCACACCACCCCTAAAATCATGTTTAAAGACATCATCTGGAATATTAGGGGGATGAGATCCAAAAGAGCCTTCGGCAGACTGTTGAAACTAGTCAGACTACACAAAGTCAATTTCATCGCATTACAAGAACCTTTTTTGGCACCTTCTAAGATTGAGGAATTCAGAGAGCAGCTTGGTTTCGACAATGCTATGTCTAATAACAACAGTAAAATCTGGTGTTTTTGGAATCACACTCTCAACTGCACCCTCATATCTCAACACAAACAACAAATGACTTTCAAGGCTAACCAAGTTGGCCATTCAGACTACTTTTGGTTCACTGCCGTCTACGCAAAGACCAACGCTAGCAGAAGGAAAGGTCTATGGAGGCAGCTCAAGAGATTGCATACTATAATAGATGGCCCTTAGGCAGTAGGAGGGGACTTCAATGTGATTGTATCTCCTGATGAAAAGAAGGGAGGTCGCCCTCACACTCTTTCTATGAGTATTGACTTTATTAATTATATGGACGATTGCGGTTTATTTGACACAAACTTCACTGGAAACAACTTCACATGGTGTAATGGTACGAAGAGAAGGAAAAGGATCAGCAAAAGGCTTGACAGAGTCATCACCAACCAGGAATGGATTGACAAATTCACGTACTCTAGAGTCGACCATCTACCAAAAACAGGATCGGATCACAACATGATTTTCTTTAAAAACACTCCGGACAACATGAATTTCATTAAGTATTTCAGATACTTAAATTTTTGGGCTGAACAAGAAGGGTACCATGACATTGTGAAGAAGTGCTGGGAGGCGGATATTCAAGGAAATCCGATGTGGAGACTCCAGAACAAACTCAAGAACCTTGCTCACACTCTTAGCAAGTGGTCGAGAGATACAATTGGGGATGTCTTTGAAACTGTCAAACATATGGAGAATATTTTCAAAATTAAGGAGGAAGAATACAAAGCAGATGATTCGGACCTCAATAGAATGGCTCTACACAAAGCTCAACCAGACTATATAAGATGGTTTAAGACTCAGGAATTTTTATTGAGGCAGAAAGCTAAGGTGAAATGGGCGGAGGAGGGCGGCACCAACTCAAAATACTTCTACAGCATAATTAAGGGTAGGAGAAGAAGAACTCAGATTCTCAGAATTAAGGACTCTGAGGGCAACTGGAAAGTGGATTCTAACAGCATTGTGCAGGATGTCATTGACCATTTCAGCAACTTATTCACTCAACTTGAAATTAGGAGCGATATGAGTACCCTTAGATACTTGGATGAAAGAGTTACTAACCAACATAATGAGAGGCTTCAGGAATGACCATCCGAAGAAGAAATTAAATCGGCTATTTTCTCTATGGATCCTAATAGTTCAGCTGGACCCGATGGCTTCAATGGTCATTTTTTTCAATCTTCTTGGGAGACGATCATGGTTTACTTAATAGACTTTGTGAGGTCCTTTTTCACTGGAGCTAATCTTACTAGATACTACACACACGCTTGCTTGGTTCTCATTCCTAAAGTAAAGGCCCCGAGTGAGTTTAGCCAACTAAGACCTATAAGCCTATGAAATTTCACTAATAAAATTCTTTCCAAGATCATTGCATTGTTTCTGAAAACCAACATAATGAGATTAACCCCTATTCTACCTAGCATTGTTTCTGAAAACCAAACTGGCTTTCTAAAAGATAGGCTCATCACAGAAAATATTCTTCTGGCTCAGGAGATCGTTCATGGTATCAAGGGACGGAAGGAGGGTGGCAATGTGGTCATGAAACTAATTATGTCTAAAGCATATGACAAAATGTCATGGACCTTCCTCACTTCAGTTCTCAGGAAGCTAGGCTTCAAGGAATACTTTATAGAGCTCATTTACAGGTTAATTTCAAATAACTAGTATTCTATAATAGTCAACGGAACAAGGCATGGATTCTTTAGATCCTTCAGAGGTCTAAAGCAAGGTGACCCTCTTTCCCCAGCCCTCTTCATTCTTGCTGCCGAGGCTCTCTCAAAGTCTCTGAACCATCTACTCTCCAACAAATTCAAAGGTTTCAACATGAATGCAAACGGTCCACAAATCAATCACCTATGTTATTCTGATGATGTGGTACTTTTCTCCTCCATCAGAAGACAATCCATCAAGCTTATAATGAAGAAGATTGAAAGCTACCAACAAGCCTCCGGACAGGAAGTGAACAAAGAAAAAAGTTGCTTCATCACACACCACGATCTTGATCCAAGGATTAATAGAAGGATTAAGAAATGGACCGGCTATGAACAATCTAATTTTTCATTTACCTACTTGGGTTGTCCTATCTACACAGGCAGGAAAAGAATCAATATTTTCACAGACCTAGCTACTAAAGTGGTGTCCAAAGAAGGAGCTTGGAAAAGTAAGATGTTAACTGCGGGAGGCAAAGCTCTGATCATTAAGCACATTCTTTAGTCCCAGACTCTTCACTTATTCACTGCTATGGAACCCCCTATGTCCATACTATTACAAATTGAGAAGTACTTCTCCAATTTTTTCTGGGGGACGAACGAGGGGAAGAATAAATACCATTGGTTCTCTTGGAAAAAAATGTGTTACCCTACTGAGGAAGGGGGCCTCGACTTCAAAAGACTCAAAGATATCTGCAACACCTTCACAGCCAAACGACGGTGGAGACTCAAAACCATCGACCTATGGACTAAGTTCATCAAAGCTAAATATTGCCCGAGAACCAATATGGTGGCCAAAGTCATTGCTCCAAGCAACTCCAATATATGGAGAAACTTACTTCAAATCAGACCCCAAGTGGAGCAGTACATCAAACGGGAAATGAACGCTGGTAACATTCTGTTTTGGTGGGATAATTGGCTTAGTCAAGGCCCTATTGCTTGAAGTGTTCATCTCTCCAGAAAACCAAGGAGTATCATGGTTAAAGAATACATTCTCAACAGTCAGTGGGATATCCCCAACCTCAGCACCTTTCTTCCCCACACGATTGTACAGGATATTGTACGAATAGAAATTGGGGACAAAGAAAAGTCAGACATTGGTATTTGGTCCTTGGAGAACACAGACAATTTCTCATTCTCCTCGGCCTTTGACAAGCTCAGACAAAGACAAGCTAAAGACCCTGTGGCTGCTAATATTTGGGGGAAGAGTATCCCTTTCAAAGTTTCCTTCTTCATGTGGAAATTTCTCAGGAAAAAGCTACCTCTAGATGACATTATTCTCAAGTTCGGCATTTAAACGACTTCCAGTTGTACATGCTGCAGAAACGCACAGCCAGAAACTGTGGACCATGTCTTCACTACTAGCTACATGGCCTCCAAAGTTTGGAATCACCTCGCGGGCCCTTTGGGCATCGCGCAAGGAGGGAACATAGTTAAAGGGGTATTGGATTGTTGGTGGCAAACGAGACCAAAGAATGCACTTCACAAGTTATTACTCAATGTCACCCCTTGTTACATCATGTGGGAAATCAGGAAAGCACGATGTGCGAAGAAATATAATAACAAATCCACCATTGTATTTAGGATTTCTAATCATGTTATTTTCAATGTGCATGTTAATATTTCTAAATGTTATAGCAGAGTAGACTACAACTAGAGCTGGAAAAACATTTTCCACTTAACAGAAACTTATAAACCCAAGATTACTAGTGTGCTGGTGCGGTGGGAAATGCCTCAATGGGAAACATGGAAGAACCGACGGAATTTTTGTAGCCTCTAGCGGGCAGACAGGAATAGGGGGGATTGTTAGAAAGGGAAATGGGGACTTGATTATGGCTTTTGCCAAACTAGTGCAATTCTCAACTAACATTCTTTGTGAACTGCAGGACGCTATCTATGGAATTAATTGGTGCTATCAACATCAACCACTACAACTCACGCTAGAGATGGACTCACAGGTGGCCGTGAAGATGATCCAAGGATTGGCTAAACCACCATGGAAACTTCGAAGAGCTGTGGAGGGGGTGCAAAAGAAAATGCTTGAAAGACGCTTCCACATAAAACATTGTTACAGAGAAGCCAATGTGGTAGCCGACTCTCTTGCAAAGCTAGCAATAACATCGGGCAATGAGAAAATCTTTCTAACAGAGGAGGAACTTCCAGAGGATTCAAGAAGACCCCTACGAATGGATAAACTACAAATGGCCTCCTTCAGATTCAAAAAGGGCAAACACTCTGGATGGCACTATGATCCTCCTTAAAAACTCTCGAGGGGAGGTCTAATCTGTGAAGACAACCCTCCCCCTACCCCGACCTGTTATTAGTTATAGTATTGTGTTATGCAATCTGTAATCATAATGTACGGGTCCTTTTGGTGTACTCTGGAGGTTTTTGGCTATACGCCCCCCTCCAAGTTATCAATAAAAAGTGCTGGACACTGGTTTAAAAAAAAAGTATGGAGAGAAATGCATATATATTATTCAACTTTCAAACTGATGTACATAATGAACTGAAATATCCTCTATTTATAGAAGAAAGGAAGTTGTTGTGTAAGTTGCTACTACAAGTTGCTTGTAAGTTGCTACTACAAGTTGCTTGTAAGTTGCTACAGTAAGATGTTGTGTAAGCTGCTTGTAAGTTGCTTGTAAGCTGCTACTGCACCAGATATAGATAATCTTCTACCGGGAGTAATATTTATCCATAACGGAGTACCGAAATAATAAGCTTCTTCAGGAGGCTTATTTCCAATAGAATACTAAATAGATAAACATATTTACGGCGGAGTTCTATATGAATAAGCTTCTTCAGGAAGCTTATTTACAACAGAGTACTAAATGAACATCCATAATATAAGACTCTCTCCCTTCCAGTTTATGTGAACCTATTTCCTTTTTGGTCCGTTCCAAAAAGTATGACCCCTTTCTAAATTTGGTAATAATTTTGGTTAAACTTACGATTCTACCCTTAATAAAAAACTTTTATAACCACACAAATACTCTGTGACCCTTTTTGAATTATTTAGGACCACAAATTTCAAAAGCCTTCATTTTTCCTTAAATTCTGTGCCTAGTCAAACAGGTTCACATAAATTAAAACGGAGGGAGTATATATTTATAAGATATGGTAATATATAGTACAATAGTGGGGCCAAGGTGCACCCACCTAATTCTCCCACTCAAATGCAATAATCAATATAATATCCTCCAGCTAGGACTTCACGGGACGACATCGTACCAAGGGGAGCAGAGCAGATGCTCTCTATCTCTTTCTCTTTTATTTTTGGATTTTCATATCGCTTTTTCTCTTTCTCAGTAACCAAGGGTCCAAAATCCAATAATGCCATAATCATTTTTACCTTATGAATGGCTGTAAAGGCAACCAACTTTTCTCCCTTAAACTCAATCAATCCTTTTTGGAGATCTATGTTTTCATTCTGTCTTTTTTTTCGTTTTCTTTTTTTACCTTTCTTTATTTACGTTGTTATATGATACGACAACTTTCAGCGTCACTATTAAAAGCCATCAAAAGGAGCATAACTCAAAAGCGGAATCTTTGAATTTAAATTCAAAATACAAACAAACAAATGCATGTACAAAACTGTAGCTGTAATTCTCATACTACAGTTATTCCCTTTCCTCACCCACGTGTAAGTTTGAATCTATCTTATTTGTAGTGATCGAGTAAAAACTTTTATGCTACATATATACTTTCGTATTTAAATAGCAAATAACCCAACTTACTTTCCAGCTTAATAATATTATTATATATTTATTATGATACATTACTTGTAGTTATCTTTAAATTTAATACAATCAAATGCAACACCTGTATAGCTAGAAACAAAGGGTAGCTTTGCACACTCAGGTTATACCCTTTACTCACCCTAATGTAACTTTAATTTACATAAACTATTAATTTAAAGAATTTTTATATTATTGATGTAATTCATGTCTATTTCTATATTATGAATTATTTCAGGCGACTTAATAGAACAAAAAAATATTTTTACATTTAAAGTTAAACTCAATTTTCTTATTAAACAGAATTTTGTGTGTTGGTGGTGGGGGGAGGGGGGGGGGGGGGGGGGGGGGGGGGGGGGGGGGGAAGTGTTCCACTTGAGTCTATGTCTAACCGACTATAGAGAGAAAAGCCGTGTGAGATAAGGAATAAAATAGAAAGAGAGAAAGAGAAAGAGAGAGAAGCTAAGCTGCCATAATATTGTATGGTAGTTTTGCAGCTAAAGATTCAAACACAAAGTGAATAGTAGAGAACCTGTGTAACAACAAAAGAAGAGGAAGAAGAAATTAGTAGTCTTTCTGTGAATGGAAGGAATCATGCAGTTGTAACCATTGTTTTGTCTGGTTTTAACTTTTGTTTACCTCACACTGTAGTATAATCTTGGGATTTAGCTGTTTTCAGCAAATCTTTGGTTTCTTCTGAAGCTGAGCTGTTCTTTTGGTTCTTTCTTAGTTAAACTCCTCCTCCTCTCCCTTCTCCACTATCTTCACTCCAATTTTCTGTTGAAAAAATGATGTCTGATGATGGACTTTCTTTCATTCAAGATCCAAACCCTAGTAATAATCCAAACCCTAATTCAAATCCATCTGCCAAGAGAAAAAGAAACCTCCCTGGAAAACCAGGTAATTCATTTAGCAAGCTTTTTCAAGACTTACCTTTTCTTGCTTTCTCATAATTGCTTTTCTTTTTTTATGTTGAACAGATCCAGATGCAGAAGTGATAGCACTATCACCCAAGTCATTGATGGCGACGAATCGATTCATATGTGAAATCTGTAATAAGGGTTTCCAAAGGGACCAGAATTTGCAGCTCCACAGAAGAGGTCACAACTTACCATGGAAGCTAAAGCAAAGAAACAAAAATGAAGTGATAAAAAAGAAAGTGTATATTTGTCCAGAAAAGACATGTATCCACCATGATCCATCAAGAGCTCTAGGGGATTTAACAGGTATTAAAAAACACTTTTCAAGAAAACATGGTGAGAAGAAATGGAAGTGTGAGAAATGTTCAAAGAAATATGCAGTTCAATCTGATTGGAAAGCTCATACTAAGATTTGTGGTACAAGAGAATATAAATGTGACTGTGGAACTCTCTTCTCCAGGTAATAACTAAATCAAACATCTTTATCATTTCTAGTTGAAATTTATTGCATCTAGTACAATAGAGAATATGGACTGTCCTATGATTACTCACATGGGGAAATACATGCAGTAAATCTATGTCCTGAATTTTAATTAATGCAACTAATAAACCAAGTTTGAGTTTTTTTCTTTTCCTTCTTGTTTCTTGAAAATTGAACAGAAAGGACAGCTTTATAACACACAGAGCCTTCTGTGATGCGTTAGCAGAAGAAAGTGCAAGATTTACATCAGTTCCAAGTACAACAAATCTTAGCTTCAGAAATGAATTGCTCAGTGGGGGAATGATTAGTAATCTCCAGCATGGTGGAAATCCCCAATTTGGTAATTCTTTATTTAGGCCTGAATTTATGGGACTTGGATTGGATCCTGCAATTAATCATCAACTCAATGTTGATGGACAAAAACCAAGAATGCCACTTTGGTTGGACAATAATATTAATCCAAATTCAGGCAATAATCCCAATGATTTTTTAGTAGCATCGTCAAGCTCTACTAGCAACTTGCCTCATCAATTGGTCCAAATGGCGCCGCCACATAATAATCAACAGTGGTTCATTAACGGTGGTGGTGGTGGTGATGATTCTGGTTTTGGGTCTATCTCGTCCCTTCCTTCACGAGTTTTAAAGGAGGAAGAAGAGAACAAAAGAAATTTGTCTGAGACAATAAGTTCAATGTACTACAACAGTCCTCACCAAGAAACACCACCACCTCTATCTCATATGTCGGCAACTGCACTTTTGCAAAAAGCAGCCCAAATGGGATCAACCAGAAGCAATTCGGCCCTCTTTGGCAATGGATTTGGGCTGATGGGGTCATCTTTTTCTAAAAACAATGGACAATTTGCAGCTGATCAGAATTTGAATGGATTAATGATGAACTCACAACCATCAGCTGTTTCAACTTTGACGACTACCAATAATAATAATCAACCTGGAAATAGGCTGTTGTTTAGTGGGGATGTTATGAACTCGAGTTCATTAGAGGGTAATTCAAGTGCAAAGAACTCAGATCCTTTCTTGATGCTGAATAACAAAGGAAAGCAAGTAAATCTGAGTGGAAATGAAGCTATTGAAGGAAGCTTAACAAGAGATTTTCTTGGTGTTGGTGGGAATGAAAACAGGCCCTTTTTGTCCAAAAATGAGCTGGCCAAGTTTGGGAATACTTCAACTTCAGCCATGGGATTAAGCCAGTACAACGCAAGTCACTGACGAATCAAGGTGGGTTCATTTTTTCGACTCGACTTATGCATAAAAGTTCAAAAGGTATACATTTAGTAAGTATCATATTCATTCTGAACTCACTTGCTCTAAATTCTGGATTCATATACAACAAAAAAGGTCCAAACTTGTGGGGGAGCTAGCTATTAGTTCAAGAATTTTCACTATAATGGAATGATACAATGTTCAGAATCTAAAGGCCAAATTAAGCTTCAATCTTCAAGAGAGAGAAAGAGGAGGAAGGAAGGTGCAGCAATTTTGAGAGATCTTGTGAATTGTCAGAGTAATGGGGACCACTGAATGTTGGAAGAGAGTTGATAAAAGCGACTTGACAATCACAAGTCAGGCTTTTCCTCCATTGTGTTACTTACTGCTTGGAGAAAGATTACTGTCTTTTTACATTTTTTTTTCCTTTTGAGTGTTCAATGCATTTCTGCAAAAACTGCGACTCTCCGGCCACATTTTGAATCTTTTTGAATAATTTCGTTGGTATTATAGTTTTAGATTTAACTCATATACTCACTGTGTCAAAAGAAAATTATACTATCACTGCATTTTAATATGTTATTGCAGGTTATCTTTCTCATTTTCAGATGAATTTAAGTTATATATACTAATTTGGTAAATATTTTTTGAACCATTACTGAATCCTAACTTGCGATAGTAGATCAGTTACTCATTTTATCAGAATTTTGATTAATATTATATATCAAGAGATTTACGGGTAATTACCTAATAAGTAACATGATTTAGTATAAATCTTTAATCTAATTATTTTTTCTATCATGTTGACATGTCTTGACCTTCATTGAGCTAAACTTCTAAGAATACGATGAAAAAGGTTACCAATAGTTTGGCTGCCGTCATAATTTGGTCTCATTACTTGACTCTCTCACAAATATCACAAGATTCTGCTCTTTGACATGTCTTTTCTCATCGACTCTATCTATTTGATTTCTCCACAGGATTAGCATCAATGTTCCGTTCAACCAAACATTTATTGGCGATAATCTTTGATAGTTTCTTGATTTCATGTTTAAATAAGTTTTGTTCTAGTAAATTTGTGATCAGTATAGGTTTTGTGATTGATATATGATCAAAGTGAATTGTGTACTATTATAATATTGATGCGCATTGCCTCTTTTCTTTGTCACGATTTTTTCAGTTTGCCAGATTTTGTTTATGTATAACCATTGTTCTTTTACTTATTGACAATTTAATATTTTGGAGCATTTGAATCCTTAATAACAAGTGGTTGTGTGTATTTATCGTGCACACATTATTTGGTGTACTATATTTCCTAATAATTTTGAGTTTTGTGAACTGACAATTGACAAAGCAGGATTTGTACACAATCAAATTAATTTTCACTTGTTACAATAGGTAAATTTTATAGCAAATCTGATATAATAGATAGTTACAAGAAATTGTGTAGATAGTTAAAAGAAATTGTGTAGATAGTTAAAAGAAATTTTTTACGCTAAGATATATTCCTAATTACAGAAATTACTAATCTCCTTTCCACTATCAAATTTAATACGCTGCTGCACCTTTTCTCGACCGATGTACTGCATACATTTCGCTTTGAACTTTCATGATTTTAAGCTATGTTGCGCGTGCTCATCAAAATTGTTGCCATATCCCATCAAATTCTCCAAAAATCTATTCCCCGAACCTATTTGACTGAGCACGGAGTTACGTTTAAAAAAAGATAGAAGACTTTTGAACTTGTGGTGTAAAATAAGACACATATATTTTGTGTGGCTATAAATCATTGCATAAAGGTAAATTGTTTCCAAATAAGGCAAAAGGTCATTCTTTCAGGCACGGACTAAAAAAGAAAATAGGAAGTACAATTTTTGAAGAATCGACCTTTTTAGAGAATCCGAGCAACATAAATTTTAAGGCAGGAAAGGCCAAGGTTATTGTGATAATGGTAAAAAATTTAGTCACCTAGGTGAAATCAGGTCTTTTAGATCTGATCTCTTAGAATATATACCTTTCTGAACTTGCTAACTAGTTTGTCTTTTGTTTTGGCAGTAAACGGAAAGATATATCAAAATCATTCCAGCTCTTTCTTGGGCTCAGTTGATCAGCTTAATGAGCCAAAAGACAAATTTTGAATCTCTAGTTTAATTATCACTAATATATACCACTTCTTTTAACTCCTAAACCCTGTTTATAATGTCATCATCATGTCACATTAATCAATCATTTTTCTTAATAATGCAGGAAGCATCTCACTTGATAGACGAAGTTAATTACTTTTTCCTTGGGATAATTAAATTGTTAAGCGCGATTTTGGTTCTCTGCACTGCTTTTTCCAGGTAATTAAGGAGAACGTATGTGCATGGAATTTGAATCATGCATGGAGATAGTTAAATTGGAAAGAGAATGGAGGGAGAAGAATGAAAGAGTAGACCATAAAAGTCGTAGCCCCTACTTAGTACAAGTATGACAATTGTTTATCCAACTGCTTCGAAGTTGTAACTAATTGTCACACTGCGGTTTGTTTAAGGTAGTCAAAGCTGCCTGTACTCGTATTAGGTAGCATCGATATTCACTTTCATTCTCCTAGATTAGGGGAACAATGTCCTTTCTTCTTGTTTTTAATTTCTTTCACTCTTTTGTACTACTCCCTCCGTTCTTATTTAAACCTGTTTGACTGGCCATGGAGTTTAAGAAAAAATAAAGAGTTTTAGAATTTGTGATCCTAAATAACTCAAAAACGGGCCAAGAGTATTTGTGTGGTTATAAAAGCTTCTCATTAAGAAGTAGAATTATAAGTTTAAGCTAAATTTTACCAAATTTAGAAAAAGGTCATTCTATTTTGAACAGACCAAAAAAGAAATAAATTTACGGAGGGAGGGAGTAATTTTTTTGAATGTGGGGTGGGTGGGAGACGAAATGGCGTGGAATGGAACCTACCTTTACCTGCTTATTTTGCTGTTGGAACAAGGCTACTCCACTTTTTGCTGAATAGAAGCGGGGAAAAGGCTATTTTGTTCAATGGTATCACTATATTCATAAGTTGACAATCGGAGATGTATCAACGACCTCAGAAATTTAAACGTAATAAAGAAATATTGTAGCAATAGTGTCCCCTAATTCTTTCCTAGCTTTGGTGACTGTTCTTTCCTTGCTTTGGTGACTGTTCTTTCCTTGCTTGTTGACTATTACAAAATCCTTTTAAGTTTTATTAACTCCATCTCGCATTTCATTGTCAAATAGGTATGCTCAATAACTTTTCCAATTTTACTTTCTATATTTTCTTCCCTGCCTTTCTGATTGGGCCGGGAGAAATAACCAACTGATTTTCCTTAAAAGCCCAATGAAATTTGAAGTGGGCCAGGGGCATTTTCATATATGGTTACTTTTGGGCCACTGTACGGGTCAAAATAAGGCTAGGCTCAGCGGATGCAAATGAGCGAGCTGTGACCGAGGTCGAGCAAGGCCCAGTAGCAAGGAGCCGCCAAGCGAGAGACCAGGATCGAGGTCGAGTAGAGAAAGAGTAATAGCAATGGTTAAAACAGTCTTAGAATTACAAAAAGGAATATTCTGCTGAATTATTCTTTTAGTTGTACTTTTTATGATTTCCTAGGAATATCCCTTATAAATAATACGGAAAAGGGTAAAAAATACCCTTGAACTATTTGAAATAGTTCAAAAATACCCTCCGTTTATTTTTGGTACCAAAAATATCCCTATCGTCTATATTTTGGACCACAAATGCCCCTTAAACCATTAGTCTTTCCATTGAAGCTGACATGACAGTCCAACTGGGTTAAATTTGCTTACATGACCATTCACTGAAGCAATCCAGCATGGAAAAATTGTTTTTCCACAATTTTTTATTAAAATACAATTATCAACACTTACGAAAAAAGTTAAAATTTCTGACAAAATTATTTATTTCGATTTTTTATTTATTAAAATACAAAATCAACACTTATTCCGAAAAAAGTAAACAGTTTCGAAAAACTTCACTTATTCCGAAAATTATTTATTTATTAAAATATTATATATAATATACAAAATATATTATTTTGGAACATGCTTTATTATATTATTCCGGATTTTTTTTTACTTTTTTCGGAATAAGTGTTCGACCATGAAAATTTTAAATTTCAGTTGAATTTTGAAATTCTTGAAAATTTGAAAACTCCAAAAATTATAAGAACGTCGGATGAACCAATTGATACTTACAGTAAAGGTGTACCTTTTGTGAAGCTATAAAAGAGAAGCATCTAAAAATTAATATCAAACTAATAAAAATTTCACAAAAGAGAACAATGGAGTTTTTCAATCAAATCATAAACCCCAATCAAGAATAATTTATCTGAAAATTACTTTTTTCCAAAATAAGTGTTGATTTTGTATTTTATTAAAAAAACTCCGAAATAAAAAAAAATTCGATTTTTTTTTACTTTTTTTGGGTATAAGTGTTGATTTTGTATTTGAATAAAAAATTCCTAAAAAAATAATTTTTCCATGTTGGATTGCTTAGGTGGATGGCCATGTAAGTAAATCTAACCCAGTTGAACTGCCATGTCAAATTCAATGGCAAAACTAACGGTTTAAGGGGAATTTGTGACCCAAAACATAGACGACATGGATTTTTGGTACAAAAAACAAACGGATGATATATTTGAGCTATTTCAAATAGTCAAGGATATTTTTGGCCCTTTTCCGTAAATAGTAAGAGATAGGGAACAAAAAGGGGATCTTCACTTTTCTGATAAGAGCATCTTGTAAAAGGTTGACTATCAAGAATATATACAAAAGCTTGTCTTGTCTTTCTTGTTTGGTTTTTGTTGTTTGTTCTACTTTTCTACTCACAAGATCCAAGAACACTTTGTCCATATTCATAGTTTATTGTCACACGTTGATGTCAGAAGAAGAAATCATCCACATCATTCAATATTTGAGTGACAAAATTTCTTTTATTTACATTTATTGACCTTTGCCACATTTATTGCATACCATTACTTTCATATTCATTGACAATCATTGAGCATACACTCGATAGTTAATAATCTTGAATACGGTCACATATCACCGATATCCCCTAGTTTTAGATCTAGGATTTGCCCATCATTACTTTACTTAATTAGTTTAACAAAAAGCTTAACACTTTTTGATCAAACAACCACCATTGAAGCTATACCTGTGCTGCACAAAATTAAATATACACCTCGAATACGACGTAGTTCAATCTCTTTAATGCAACTTCAAAAATCAAATTTGAAGTTCTTCTATCTTTCAAATGCAACTTAAGAAAGTCGAATCTTAAGTAGTTCTATCTCTTTAATGCAAATTTAGATTTCGAATTTTAAGTTCTGAAACATAAACTTGCTCTTCGAATTTTTACAATCTAACACACGATTTAACGCCCAAATCTACTCTAAATAAGCTCAAATTTAAACATAACTTTCAAATATCATAGGAACAAACCCTTATTCCTCAAATTGTCAAAACAACAACAAATTTAATAAATCCATTTTGCAACCAAGAAGAAGAAGAAAATGTTGGGTTTAAGCTTGATTCGCTTAAATTAAAGAGTGAATGGGAAATGGAGGAAAAAATAAAATATTTGAGATTCCCACCTTGACAAAGGGACATTGTCCCATATTGGAGGAGGAAAAGACTTTTGATGAGTATATATTTAATTAAAGGTGTATAACGGGTGGGCCGGGCCGGGTAGGAATTTTTTTGAACCGGACAGGTAGGGGTACCGGGCCGGTTCCGATTTATTTTTAACGGGTTTAATGGGTTCGGGTTAATCCGGGTAAAGACTAAACCGTATGGGTTAGGGATTTAAGGGGTCGGGTCGGGCCGGGCCGGTTTACAGTATTTTTTAATTTTTTTTAATTTTTGTACAACTATTGTAATTTATATTAATATATAGTAAAATATATAAAGAAAACAATGAATATGGAAAAAATTGCACTTATAAATTGCAAGTGCAACATGTATTTCAAATTTCAAAATTCATTTCTAAGTTACAACTTACAAGTTACAAATTAAAAGGTTTACATATGACAAGTAGTAAATTCAAAGGTTTTGCATTGCCCTTGTAAGTTCTTCATAATCAATATGAACTGATTGTCCTTCTTCTGGAGTGTTAAAGTCAGATGGGTTACCATGTGTTAATATATCTCCAAGTTTCTCGTCTTCTGGGCTATCAACATCTTCACGTCCTTGATTTCTTCGTTCCGATCTAATCCAATCTCTGAAACATACTAAAACTTCCAAAGCATTGCTTCTCAATGANTTCTTCTAACATGAATAATCCCAGTTAAAAATAAATCAAGGTCACTTTTAATAATTAAATTATAAACATGACATGCAAACCTAACATGAAAAATTTCTTCAAGTGGTGGTTGCAAATGCATTTTTAATAATGAAATTGCGGCAGTATTGTTAGAAGCATTATCAAAAGACATACACAATACTTTTCTGTTAAGATTATAAATTCAACAACTTCGCAAATAGTACTATTTATAAACACAACAGTATGACTCTGATCTTCATCATATTTAAAAGCGATAATACGTTTTTGCATACAAAATAATTCATCTATCCAATGACATGTAATTGTCAAATAATCATTTTCATTAACAACATGGCCAATATCAAAAGTTAGAGAAACTCTACAGGGAAGGTGCTCAAACAAATAACGTAAGTATGTTTGATATTGTCCATGCAATCTAAAGATAACAGCTCTACAAGTACTTCTAAGATACCTTTAAATAAAGAATTATAAATTTTTTGAATATACATAACAAGATATGATGAAGAAGCAAAAGAAAAAGGTAAACAACCCAAAGCAATCATTTTTGCTAGCTCCTCACGATCCTTCATTTTATCATATTTCATAAGTCCTCCAGTAGTAGGGTTAAGAGTTGTTTGATTTCCATCACTATCAGAGCCCCATTCTAAGGGATGATCAACTCTCATATGTCTACTAAGAGTCCCAGTCCCCCCTAAATTTCCTCCAGTCAGATGGTTAAAATCAAGTTTACAAAGTTTGCATCTAACTCTGTCAGTACCTTCAATTATCTCAAAAAATTTCCAAACCTTACTTCTTTTTCTACGATTAGTAGTCGGAGCCACATGTAGTCTACTACTAGTATCACGACCACCACCCCTTGTAGCAACTTTAACACTACCAGCTTCACCACTACTAGGTGTAACTGGTATCTGATCTTCCATTTCTAATTCATTATCTTCTATTCCAAAATCTTCTTGTAATTGTTCATAATCTATATTATCATTAGGCGATGTTTCAGAAACATGTGTAAATGGGGTATTACTATTAATACTAGATGTTGAAGGACTACCTCTTTTTTTATTTTCCCTACTAGCAAATTTTCTACATGCTCTTTTAGCAGCATTAAACATATTGTAAGAAATTTAAGTATAAGCAAAAATTAAATATGCAAATAAAATAGTAAATAAGAGAAAGAGTTGGAGGGAGTGCACCGAATTCAGCAATAAATTGAGCACTTGATGATTACGCAATTCCAATGTTACCACAAAGAAACGTCAAGTATTTCAATTTTGAAGTCCAATTGTTCAAACTTCAAAATTCGAATGATAAAATAACTTTTACGATAAATTAAATTCCAAAAAACATAAAGCCAAATAAATTAGAAGACGAATTAAAGATTGGAGAATGAGAGAATGAGAGAAATTGAGATTGAGAAATGAGAGATGAGTGAAGAAATAAAGAAGAGGGGGAGGGGTGTATTTATAGTTTTAGAAAAGGTTAATTTTGTAAATTGAAAAAATGTTAATTCTTAAAGAAAAAAAGGCCCAAAAAGGGCTATTAGTGCAACTGTCGTTGGCAACGGATCCCTGCCAAGGTGACCGTTGCCAACGTTCGAGTGGGGCCCACTCTTTAAAAAAAAAAACAAAAAAAAAATTATAATCGTTGTACCGGTCTGGTTCGGGCCGGTTAAACTGGTAAAGTGCATTGTTCACTTTGACCGGGTTTTACCGGTCCGGTTAACCGGTACAGAAAATTAAACGGACCAACCCCCTCTACCCCTCCAACCCAGCCCCACCCGGCCCCCTACATACCGGGCCGATCCGATTTTGGTTAAAACCGGTCTGGGCCGGGCTGGTTCCGGGTCAACCCGGCCCGTTAGACAGGTTTATATATAATTGCTCTTATTCTAGCTCTTAAAGAGTTAAGAAGAAGGCAAGACTCGCGCTCATTGTTGTCTCTCGCTCGGCTCGGCTCTACTTCAGCTTCGGCTTCGAATTTTGATCTGGATTTGGACAAACAATCTATTGATTGATTAATTTTTTTGGACCAATTTTATTTGTTAATATTAAGATTAACGTAATACTATTTTAATCCAAATTAGCCGTTTTGTAACGGTAAATTAATTTTCCTCCGCGTTTTGATTTCCCGTTTTGTTTTGCCTAAATAGCCATTTACGTAATGGTCGTTCTTAAGTCATAACAATCACTCTAAAGAGTTGCACCTCTTCATTTAAACCCAACCTGTTGGCTATAAATAACAGACTATTCTTTTAGAGTTTTATTACGAAAATTCTAAAATCTCCTTCTTTCTTCTGTATTGTTTTAACTACAAAGAAAGCAACAATAATTATGATTTGCTACAAATCATTATGTTCACCGAACACTGGGTTTTGAAGTACCGCTACACCTGTGTATAATCCGTTCTATCCTGGGAGGAAATAATCCACAACTTCGGGTACTAGGAAGGAATTAAGCTCCTTAAGGAAACACTATGAATTCAGTGGGTTCGGATTAAATTCTGTTTTTTCTACATTTCTTTTTATACGTTATTTTTCCTTCTCCGTAATTATTTTAAAAATATAGTATAAACAAGCTTAAGGAACTTAATTTTATATTCTGTATTTGTGTTATATATATTGTTCTAGAGACTAAAACTTGCGTGGTTTCCAACTCCCATTTTGGAGATTAAATACTTCGTGGTTTTCTACTCCATTTGTTTACTTTAACGTATATTCTGTTTCGGTTTACTATATGTACTTGGAGATTAAAATCATAGCGACTTTCTACTCCATTGGAGATTAAAATCTATGTAATTTTCTACTCCAGTTTTATTTGGTTTGAAGATATTAAAACTCCGTCGTATATTAAACATTTGTTTGTGTCATTCTTTTATAGAAATGACAATTGAGAACGGAAACCAGCATATTCTTATGGTGACTGCCATTGCATCAACAAGCCGAAAAAAACCCAGCATCGGCACCGACATCGGCGATTGTTTTCATGCGGTGGCAGCACAAGATATCCTTCTAATTGTCGACTTTATGTCTACAGAAGTTCATTGAGGAAGATGTTCCTGTTCTGCCCGACGAAACTCCTGACAATGAACGCTTTCTTGTGACTGAGGCGTGGAAGCATTCTTATTTTTTGTGAAAGAATTACATTCTTAGCGGACTAGAGGATTATCTGTATAACGTCTATAGTAATGTGGAGACGTCAAAATAACTGTGGATTGCGCTTGACAAAAATACAAAACTGAGGATGTCGGGTTTAAGAAATTTGTTGCCGCAAAATTTTTGGACTACAAAACGGTAGCTACCAAGTGTGTTATTACCCAAGTCCAAGAATTGCAAGTGATTATTCACGATCTCCTTTCTGAATGTATGCAACGACCCGATCGATCGTTCCGGGAGTTATAGCCCCGTTTTCCCCTATTTCTGCTTCTTTAGGTGTTATTCAGCTATATTGTATGGTATTAGGTTGGTAGGTTCAGTCCCATAGTAGTTTTGGAGTGGAATGAGACACTTAGTCTCTTATTTAGAAAGCTAAGTTGGAAAAGTCAACCGGATGTTGACTTATGAGTGAACAGTATCGGATTTGGATTTTTATGGTTTGGTAAGCTCCGTTAGGGATTTTGAACTTAGGAGTGCGTCCGGAATATAATTTGGAGGTCCATGGTAGAATTAGGCTTGAATTGGCGAAAGTTGAAAATTTGGCGATTTTGGTCGACAATGAAAAATTAGGTATCGGGGTCGGAATGAAATTCCGGAAGTTGGAGTAGGTTCGTAGTGTCATTTTTGATGTGTGTGCAAAATTTGAGTTTATTCCGAAAGTTTGAGTAGGTTCGTAGTGTCATTGTTTAACCAAAAAATTAGATCCTTTGACCAAAGCTATTTTTAAGAAGAACGCGGGTTTCTGATAACCAAGGTAAGACTGAGAATTGTAAGTAAAGTGTGTAAATAGAAAACAATGAGATGCACGAAAAGTAAAGTGTATAGAAATAGTAGTTCGAATGTCCCTTACAAGTTATATTTCATACCCTTATATAGGGAATTTCTTAATATAACGTCTACCTTTTTAAATAATTTTACATTAATGGCTAATTATGGCATTAATGTAACGTTACAATGAATAACCGTAACTGTTGTGTGAAGTTTGTGTAACGTGTGGATCATTAATTGAATATCTCTGAATCTGCTCTTTGTTCCACCCGGATACATTCTGACCGTGTCTCTTCATCTTCTCAATCAGGTTGAGACTCCCGTAGCTAATTACCCCGTGGGTATGATTTGTCGTGCCTCTTTGCCTCGTACCTCTTCATAGTGTCCTCTCCAGCTGTCGCGTTTTCATTGCTCCACATAGACTGTGGAGTCATCAAGAATTATTACACATATGAAGCTCTTTTTTACCAATACAGATAGTCCCCCCACTTACCATTTAATTAATATTTGGCAAGTGGATAGTACTCATTTATGGCGGTAATATTCTGCCGTCGCTTCACTCGAATCATTGCATCATTTTCTGAACGTAGGCATCACTTGTCACTTCCATTTAATTCTTATTCCATGTGGCATTTTCGGATTGGTTCTGCAATTGTTCAACGCCTTTTAGGGCTTTCTGCGGCTGCATCAGTCACGAAGTGAAACCTTCAATTATGGCTTTCACATAATTGTTTTTTCCCATTTTTGATGGTTGTCTTCAAGTATAAATACCCCTTTTCCTTTCTTCACGAAAAACTTCTAACTTTCAAACTTTATTTGTAAAGAACGTTTTCTTGTCTTTGTAAATATGTCTTCCTCAAACCAATCTAAGAGAGTTATAAACGTAGATGATTTGACTCCCTTTTCCGCTCCGACGCGGAGTTGGAGAGGCGACAGGTTGAGGAATTTAGGTTCTACTCCTTCAAGGGGTTATTCCTTTTCTCAAATTACTTCCCCTCCTTCTTCTAGGTCTTTAACTTCTCCGAGGGCTAGGGCTTCTCGATCTTCGTCCAAGGGTAGAGAACATCAAGAACCTTTGCGCGAATCGAGGGTCAATGAAATACTACTTGCGGAATTCACCTTTGCTAGGGATAGTCAGGCCCTTAAAGATCAGCTTTTTTCATTGTCGTCTCTTGATAGATCTGACAAGTACCCTACCCAGATCACTGAAGGTTTAATTTCTCTTGTACGTAGGGACTGTTATTGGAGGTCCGATTTTCCTGTCGTCGTTCCAAATAGTAATCAAAGAATAATGTCTTACAAGACTCCCGTCGACCCTGTTATCATCGAGTTCTGTCGATTTTTCAAAATTTGCTTGGGACAAGTCAGTCCTCTTGTATGGTGAGTCGTTGCATGTCTTAAATTTTTGGCTACCTTAGCTTCGGTACCCTTTACTTTTCATCATCTTATTCACCTCTATTCTCCAATGTTGTTCCGCCGGGGAATATTTACCCTGACTTCTAGGAGTAAAAGGGTGTTAGTGACTCCTGACGATAATAAGGATCGAGGTTGGTTTCTTCGGTATGTTGCTGTTCCTACTGCTAGTTTAGTAGGTGAAGAGAATCTTCCCTTCCTTGAGAAGTGGAATTTTGCACGTGAGTACATTTTTGCTCACATTCCTTGATTTTTGCTTTAGATATTTTATCAATACCGTAGCTGTTTCTTCTTTTTGCCGCAATTATGGGAACCGTCGAGAATATCTCCGATTTTCGAGATTGGGTAGAAAAGCTTTTGATAACTGCTCCGTTAGAAGAACGTTCATAGAAGTACCTCTCCGGGAGGTTTGGTTGGAGAGTTAAGACTCACGGTAAGTGAAGTTTTTGTTTGTACTTCTTCCTTCCTTTGAGAATCATTTTATCCTTTTCTTTTGACAGGGTTTCCCGCTCATGGAGTTTCTGCATCCACATCTGTTCCCATGTTGTCCCTGGCTCAGGCCCAGGAGATCATTTTAGGATCTTCCTCTTCAAAGAGAAAAGCAGGTGGGTCAAGTACCTCGAAAGATGAGGGCTCTTTAGTACATAGGTCACGCAGAAGGAAGGTGGTCTCAGACGACGAGTCTACACCTGTCATTGAGCCTTCTGTGCCTGAAGTTGAATTTTCTGCCCCTGAGGATGCTACTCCCTCCCCCGTGCGTGAATCTGTTGATCTTTTATTCCGCGAAGGTTTTGGTCTTGTTGCTGATGAGGCTCCCTTAGCTGTTTTCTCTCCTTCTCTTAGAGAACTTCCCTCAGTTGTTCCTGTTATTTCTCCTTCTCCCGCGTCTATTCCTGCTCCTGTCGTTGATCCCTCTCCTGTGGCTTTTTCGGCCCCTCAGACCTCCTTGCCCGTGGCTCCCGTATCTGTTCCTGCTTCCTGCCTTCTATTACAGAAGTAGGGTCTTCCAGTAGGGAGATGAGGCAGGTGATGATAGAAGTTCCGGCAGAGGACATCCTCTTTAAAAAGCCTGGCCAACCTGATGTGTGGTTGAAACCATTGATAGGTTCGACAGAAAGAGCTAAGCTGGATAGCCACAATTCCCTTACATGGGCTAATGAGATCGTGCATACTTCTTTAAAGGTAGAATGCATTTTATTTCATTCATTCTTGTAAACGTACTTACCGTATCTAATTGATTTCCTTTTGTAGATCAATCTTATAGTCACGGAGCTTATGAAAAGGGTTTCTGATACGGAGCAGGAAGTAATGAAGTGGCATGCTGAAGCAAATAACTGGAAAGAGTAGTATGAAAGCTTAAGGCTCGACATGGAGGCTATAGAAGAAGAAAAATGTACCTTAGAGCAGCAAGTGAGGGTTATGACAACAGAGTTGGCCGTGGAGAAGGCATCTTCTGATCAGGCAGACAAGGATAAGAGCGTCCTAGAGTCCTAATTCACAGAGCAGCTGTCCCGTGCCTCTGAAGAGATTAGGAGCTTGAAGGCCCTACTAGACCAAAATGAGGAATATTCGGGCGAACTTGTGCAATCACTTACCCAGACCCAGGAGGATCTCCGCAACTCTTTGGAAAATGCTCAATTCCTGGAAAGGTCTCTCACTCCTTTAAGTGCCTCTAATGATGTTACCGTAGCTGAGAGGGATGAATTAAGAGCTGAGATTGTGCTGTGGGAGAAAGATTACGAGACTCTTGAAGCTAAGGTACCTGTCGATGTCAGTTGGGCGTATATGAGCTCTCATCTCGGCACATTGACTGAAATGAGCCGGGAGGGTTTTGACCTCAATGCTGAAATTGCAAAATCAAGGAGACCATTGAGAAGTCTCAACAAGGTCAAAATCTCTCTTCACCTAAAGGTGAGGCTCCTGCTGCTTAAGTCTCTTCATCCCAAGCTTCTCCTCCTGCCAGTGAAGTCAATCCCCCGTATGAAGAAGTTTAAGATGTTGGTTCCTCTTCTTTTATTTATTTATTTTAATTGGTGGTTACCCCCAGTCCCATCGGGGGTAAGTTTGGATCCTTTTAAGTCCCCAAATGACAACTTAGGGGCACCTCAATGTATAAAAACTTAATACGGCTAAGTATAAGTTAATACTTGGTTTACTTAGCCGTTAATAAATTAATGCAAGCATGACTTTTGATTTGAGTTTCTGTTTCACTCTTTAAGTCTTTTGCATGCTTCATTTTTGAGGTTTAAGTTTTACCTCTGAGTTTTGCATATCAAATGCTTAGATTATTCGTACCTTTCTGTTATAGGTACGGTTTTGTGAAAGAGGCCCCTTTTTTGATCGACACTTAATGAAAAAGACGTCTCAACTTCATAATGGTATAAAAATGCAATAGAGAGATAGGAATTTTTCACATGTTTAACAATGTTTCTAAAGAATTTTTTTGTGTTTGAACTTTCGTAGCATTTCACATGTGTTTGAGTATCGTCTAAAACTCATGTTGCAACTGTTTTCTTTTAACAGGTTTGATATAATCTTGTATTTCGTAACTGTCTTTCTTGTGAAACAGTTTTTTCGAGTTAATACAAGGAATAACTATTTTTTGTTTGTAACAGTTTTTATAAAGGTATGGGTTTTTACCCGTAACTATTTTTAGTGAAAACATTTTTTAATAAATACGAGGGTACTGATTTTTCATTCGTAACTGTTTTTTGTTTATAACAATTTTTGAATAGATACAAGGATAATGATCTTTCATCCGTAACTGTTTTTATCGACCACAGTTTTTGCATGAGTACAAAGATTTCATAATTGTTTTTAGTTACAACAGTTTTCTGAATAAGTACAAAGATGATGATCTTTATCCATAATTGTTTTTAGTTTCAACAGTTTTCTGAATAAGTACAAAGATGTGTATTTCTCCCCCGTAACTAATATTTTGCCTTTAACCTGAACGTTTGTTTACATTTGTGAACATGTTCGAAGGTTTGTTGAATCAGGCTTTGTGCTTTGAGTCTTTGGCTCTTTTGATTTTGCTCGTATCACTTGACTCGTTGGGATGATGGATCTTCAGGCTCGAGCTTTGACTTTTTTATAGTCTTCTTTGCTTCGTCTTTACCTTCCATACTATATAGTCCCCCAAGTGTTTGAGCTTTGAAGAATGAAATCTCGAGCACTTGACTAATCCTTCCTTGTGGTCTTTTTCCTTAAAAGGAAAAACATACGGGACTCGAAGGTATATAGTTTTTAGATGATGACTGCTTAACCCTTTTAAAATGTCCACCAAAAAGTGTAACCCTAGACCGGGAATTCAGTTACTTCATCGTGTCTTTTCAGGTCTAATATCATCATCTGGTGATGGGTTAGCTTTTTGCCTATCATCTAAAACGGTTAGTAAAATTTTAATTGTACAAAAGTAAAATCGAACGTGGCGATACCTGACCGGGGGTAATCCTTTTCCTTAGAAATAATATTTCTTCAAATGGATGGCATTCCAGCTGGTTGGTAAGATCCTGCCGTCCATAGACTCCAGCTCATAAGCAGCCTTTCCCAGCGATGCCTCGAACTTTGTAGGGTCCTTCCCAATTCGGGTTTAGCTTTCCTGCAAGAGCTTCTTTTGTTGATTGGAAGACTTTTTTAAGAACGAAGTACCCAATTTTGAAATATCTGAGGTGAGATTTCCGGTTGTAATAACGCTCTATGATTTGTTTTTGAGCTGCCATTCGTATTAACGCAACTTCTCTTCTTTGCTCGAGCAAATCTAGATTGGTCCTTAACTCGTCGTTATTAGCATCCTCCGCGGATGTTGTAAACCTTATTCTTGGTTCGCCAATCTCCACCGGTATTAAAGCTTCTGAGCCATAAACAAGGGCGAATGGAGTTTCTCCCGTGGAGGTTTTTGAAGTCGTTCTGTAAGCCCATAGCACTGCCGGTAATTCATCAAGCCAATTTCCCTTGGCTTTCTCCAATCGTTTCTTTAGGTTATTGGTGATGACTTTATTTGTTGATTCAGCTTGCCTATTAGCCACATGGTGATATGGTGATGAAGTAATTCGTTTGATTTGCCAACTTTCGAGGAATTCTGTGATTTGCGAGCCTATGAACTGCGGGCCATTATCACATACGATCTCCTTCGGTATTCCAAATCGACATATTATACTTCTCCATATGAAGCTTTTTACTTCTTTTTCTCGCACCTGCTTGAAAGCTTCTTCCTCCACCCATTTTGTGAAATAGTCAGTTAACACGAGTAAGAATCGTACCTTTCCTTTAGCTGAGGGAAGGGGTCCCACTATGTCCATCCCCCATTTCATGAATGGACATGGCGATATCACTGGGTGTAATAGCTCTGCCGGTCGATGCATGTTGTTAGCAAATCGCTGGCATTTGTCGCATTTAGTTACGAAGCTTTCAACCTCTTCTTCCATCTTGGGCCAATAGTACCCTGCTCTAATTAGGGTTTTGACTAAAGATCTCGCCCCTGCATGATTTCCACAGTGTCCTTCGTGTACTTCCTTCATCACGAACTCTGTTTGATTTGGTCCGAGGCATTTCGCCAGGGGACCTCCAAACATTTTGCGATATAGAGAATTGCGAATGAGGCAGTACCTCGCAGCTTTTCGATGAAGTGCTTGAGTTGCTTTTTTGTCTTCAGGTACGGTTCCATTCTGCCAAAAATTTAAAATTTTGTTTCTCCAATCCCAGGTTAAATTGTTAAAAGTTACCTCATTTTTGTCTGGGTCAATTGCTGAATGAAACAGGTGGACGACAATTGCATTATTTTTATTTGTTACTTCTGTAACTACTGCGAGTTTAGCCAATGCATCCGCTTCTACATTTTCCTCTCTAGGTATTTGTATAACCTTCCATGTTTTGAACTGCCTGATGAGATCTCGTGCCTTCTCCAGATACTGTTGCATCCGATTCTCTCGATCAATATAAGTCCCCTGCATCTGATTTACTACCTGCTGAGAGTCGCTTTTAATCACGATCTGCTCAATTGAGAGTTCTCGTGCCAGTTCAAGTCCTGCAATGACAGCTTCGTACTCTGCTTCCTTGTTAGTTATGGGATAACATTTAATAGCTTGCCGTGTCTTTTTACCCGTGGGTGATATTAAGACTATGCCTACGCCAGCTCCTTTTATATTAGAAGAGCCGTCAGTGAACAAGGTCCATATTCCCAGATTAGTCCCATTAAAAAGTTGTAACTCTTTTTCTACTTCAGGGACGATGCTATTATTAAAATCGACGAGGAAATCAGCTAGAATTTGAGACTTTATTGCAGTCCTAGGCTGATATATTATGTCATGCTCGCTTAATTCTATCGCCCATTTAGCTAGTCTTCCAGATAATTCATGTTTATGCAGAATATTTCTTAATGGATATGAGGTCACAACAGTGATTGGATGACATTGAAAATATGGTCTGAATTTCCTGGCTGCCATGATTAGAGCCAAGGCTAATTTTTCTAGATGTGGGTATCTAGTTTCAGCATCTAATAAAGTGTTTCTTACATAATAAATGGGAGATTGTTTACCTCTGTCTTACCTTACCAGTACTGCACTTACGGCAATTTCTGCAACGGCAAGATATGTATACAACTTTTCCCCCTCTTTTGGCTTTGATAGCAACGGGGTTTTTGACAGATAAGCCTTCAGATCTTTGAGAGCTTGTTGACATTCCTCAGTCCGTTCGAACTGATTCTGCTTTTTAAGAACTGAAAAGAACTTAAAGCTCTTCTTCGAAGACCTGGAAATAAATCTTCCTAAAGCTGCAATTCTACCCGTTAGTCTTTGAACTTCCTTTTTGTTCGTAAGTATATCAGGTATTTCTTTTATAACTTTAATTTGAGCAGGATTTACCTCTATTCCTCTATTTGATACAAGGAAACCCAAAAACTTACCCGATTCTACGCGAAAGGCCCATTTTTCTGGATTCAATTTCATATTATACTTGCGTAAAATTTAAAAGGTAATAGAGAGGTGCTGGAAATGATCCTCCGTGTGTGTTGATTTCACCAGCATGTCATCGATGTAAACTTCCATCGTCTTTCCTATATGTTCCTGGAACATTTTGGTCACTAGCCTCTGATACGTGGCTCCAGCATTTTTCAGGCCAAAAGGCATGACTTTGTAACAATACGTCCCCCTGTTTTTAATAAAGAAAGTTTTTTTCCTCGTCTGAGGGATTCATTTTAATCTGATTATAACCTGAGTACTCATCTAGAAAGCTTAACAATTCATGACCTACGGTGGCATCAATCATTTGATCTATATGTGGTAATGGAAATGAATCTTTGTGGCATGCTTTATTTAAGTCAGTGTAATCTACACATACTCTTCATTTACCATTCTTTTTAGGCACCACTACAATGTTAGCTAACCAGTTAGGGTATGTTACCTCGCGTATTGAACCAATTTTCAAGAGTTTTTGTACCTCTTGTTCAATTACTTGGTTCTTGAACGGTCCTTACTTTATTTTCTTCTGCTTAATAGGTATGAAGGATGGATCTTCATTTAGCTTATGAGTCATCACTTCTGGAGGTATACCTGTCATGTCTGAATGGGACCAACAAATCAATATATGTTAGCTTTTAAATAATCAATTAGTTTACCTCTTCGGCTTGGGCTTAGCCTCGTGCCTATGTGAACTTTCTGTTCGGGCTTTTGTTCGAACAATGGGACAACTTCGAATTCTTCCATGGTTGTTTTGATGTGTTCATCTTCCTTTGGTTCCTGAATGACATCAGGTCTGGTATCTCCGTCTGTATGATTCAGTACCTCTTCTGTGGTGACTTGATTCACCTTCTCATGGCCATTTTCTTCCAGACCTGTTTCGGTAATAATATCTTCCGTACCTATTTGGGTAGTAATTTCTTCCATACCTGTTTGGGCAATATTTTCTGCTTGGGAGATTTCCTTATCTTTTGATTCTTCCACCTCTACTTTTTTGTTGTAGTGTACCACAAAATTTATATTTTTCGCGGCTTGCTGATCTCCTCTAATCTGTTGAATTCCCCATTCGGTAGGGAATTTAATTATCTGATGCAAGGTGGATTGTATTTCTTTCATGTCGTGGATCCATGGCCTTCCCATGATTACGTTATAGGCCATATCTGTATCGATGACTTGGAACCTATTTTTGATTACTCCCTCAACATAAGTGCTAAGTTCAATTGACCTTTTTGTTATAACTGTAGAGTTATCAAACCCTGATATAGCTCGCGCCTTTGGGATTACTTGATTCCCCAATAGCATTTCTTCAACGACCCTTAGCAAAATAATATTGACTGAACTACCTGGATCAATCAACATTCTTTTTACGTTAGTGTCATGAATAAGTAAAGATATTACCAGATCGTCGTTGTGAGGAAGCATTAATCCGCTAATATCTGCATCATCAAAGGTTATATTTTCTGCTTCCAAGTTTTCACGAACCCGCTTCCCATGTGTAATGGTGAACTTTGTGGTTCTTTTGCAGACCACTCCGTTTACTTCTTCACCTCCATGTATCACGTTGACGGTTCGTTTTGGAGATGGTGGTTTCGAGGGCTCCTGCCTGTTCTTGATGTATGGCTGCTTACCTTTTTCACTAAACAATTCTGTTAAGTAGCCCTATTTCAATAATTGTTCTACCTCACCTTGCAAAAATCTGCAATCTGCAGTTCTGTGTCCATGATCATTATGGAATTCACACCAGAAATCTAGGTTCCTTTTATTTGGGTTCGACCTCATTTCTTTGGGCCATCGAACCTTATCACCCATATTTCTTAATACTGAAATTAGTTCGGAAGTACTTACATTGAAGGTGTGATCCCCAATTTGTGTATTACCTCTATTTCGTTCATCCCCATCCTTTCTGGATCTTGATTAGGATGAGCCCGCATCTCTGCTTGATGGTCTATATTCTGACTGAGTGTTTTTGAACCTAGGACGAGTTTCTCGCCCTGAAGATCCCATATAAGGGTCGTACTTGTTCTTACCTAATCTTCTTTCAGATTCGGAATGTCTGAAGCTGATACGATCTTCATCCTTCGAACGAGCAATCGTATCTTCTTCTATACGAAGCTTAGTGCTATACCTATTATAAATTTCATTCCATGTTGTAGCTGGGAATTCACTCAAGCTTTCCTTGAGTCTTCTCGTGGCTTCTGAGCTTTTATCATTTAAATTGCTTGCAAATGCCATGGCTGCCCAATTATCAGGCACCCTTGGTAGCAGCATTATTTCTCGTTGAAACGTGTCTACAAATTCACGAAGCAGTTCCGTGTCTCCTTGTTTTATTTTGAATATGTCTTCCATTCTTTTTTCGATTTTTTGTGCACCGGAATGCGCTTTAATGAAAGAATCTGCAAGCTCAGCAAAATAATCAATATAATTTTCAGGGAGAAGAGAATACCAGGTTAACGCTCCTTTAGTAAGTGTTTCTTCGAACTTTTTGACTAAGACCGACTCGATTTCTTGTTTTGTTAAGTCGTTTCCTTTCACTCCAGTGGTAAAAGCAGTCACATGGTCGCGTGGGTCAGTTGTCCCGTCATACTTAGGAACATCAAGCATTTTGAATTTCTTGGGAATAGGCAGGGGTGCTGCGCTTGGTTTCCAAGGTTGTTGAGAATACCTATCAACGTCAATGCCTTTGATAACATGCAGTACTCCAGGAATCTGTTCGATTCGATCATTTTGTTCCTTCACCTGTTTCTGCAAGGTTAGTAATAAAGATTGTAACTCAAAGTTATTAGACATACGTGGTCTCGCTTCAAGAGATTCATTAGGAGTACCCCCACTTCCTGAGTTTGCTAACCCAGACAGAGGATTTTCCACAATTATAGTGTTATTAGGGGGAAGTGTAGGTGATGCGGCCGGTAACCCCCTCACAAATTCTTGCAAAGCCTGGCTCACATACTCCGCAATCATTTGCTTCACCTGATCTTGATCTAATGTTTGATCATTATCATTGTTATTGTGGTTGGATATTTCTTGGGATTGTTCCATTGAACCTCATGGGGATCCTACAGGTGATGGGGTTCCATCCCTTTGTTGGTTATTTTTGTTGGAGTTCGACATAGTTCATAGGATATTGCTTGAAAAGAAAACAAAGATTATCAGATTCCCGGTAACAGAACCAATTTGTTTAACCAAAGAATTAGATCCTTTGACCAAAGCTGTTTTTAAGAAAAACGCGGGTTTCTGATAACCAAGGTAAGACTGAGAATTGTAAGTAAAATGTGTAAATAGAAAACAATGCGATGCACGAAAAGTAAAGTGTATAGCAATAGTAGTTCGAATGTCCCTTACAAGTTATATTTCATTCCCTTATATTGGGATTTCTTAATATAACGTCTACCTTTTTCAATGATTTTACATTAATGGATAAGTATGACATTGATGTAACGTTACAATGAATAACTGTAACTATTGCGTGAAGGTTGTGTAACGTGTGGATCATTGATTGAAGATCTCTGAATCTGCCCTTTGTTCCGTACGGATACATTCTGACCGTGTCTCTTCATCTTCTCAATCAGGTTGAGACTCCCGTAGCTAATTACCCCGTGGGTATGATTTGCCGTGCCTCTTTGCCCCGTACCTCTTCATAGAGTCCTGTCTGGCTG
The DNA here is from genome assembly GCA_005239495.1 of Nicotiana undulata. Lineage (NCBI taxonomy): Eukaryota > Viridiplantae > Streptophyta > Magnoliopsida > Solanales > Solanaceae > Nicotiana > Nicotiana undulata. The sequence goes on from ML245253.1 coordinate 52,377, forward strand.
TCGCGTTTTCATTGCTCCACATAGACTGCTAAGTCATCAAGAATTATTACACATGTGGAGCTCTTTTTTACCAATACAGTCATTTTGTGACGTGTGTGAAAAATTTGAGGTTATTCCAGAATGGAATTCCGGAAGTTGGAGTAGGTTCGTTGGCGAATTTTGGAAGTTTAGAAGTTCTTAGGCTTAAATCTGAGGTTGATTTGGTGTTTTGGTGTTGTTTTGGGTGTTCCGAAGGTTCGACTAAGTTTTTTTATTGGTATATGTCTTGTTGGTATTATTGGTTGAGGTCCCGAGGGCCTCGGGTGTGTTTCAGGTGATTAACAAATTTGATATTTGAAGTTTGAAATGCTATTTTTTTGGTGTTTTGAAGTTCTGGTGCTTTTTCGCACCTGCGGATGGGGAGCCGCATGTGCAATGGTCGCAGAAGCAGAAGGAGGATCGCAGATGTGGAAATGGCCAACTGGAGCTGGAGCGCATATGCGCAAGTGAGGGCTGCACCTGCGAGCCCATAGGTGCGAGGGAAGAGCCGCAGATGCGGAAGTTGGTCGAGTAAGTGGAAGTCGAAGGTGTGAATTTTGGACCGCAGATGCGGTCGCGCAGGTGCGAGTATGGGGACCGCATGTGCGAGACTTCTGGGTGGAAAGTATAAAAGCCATACTTCGCGAATTTTAGCCCATTCTTCACCTTTTTTGGTCGGGTTTTGAACTTTGGGCTGTGATTTCAAGAGAGAATTGAGAGATATCAATGAGGTAAGTTGCTTGAGCTCTATTACGTGTGTTTATGATGATTTTCCACTGTTTAGTCATGAAGTTAGTTGGAATTTAGGGTGAAGTTAAAGGGGTTAGGGCTTGAGTTTTGGAGAGTTTGAGGTAAAGATTTGAGGGACCAAACTAAGCCGGATTTTGATGAATTTGATATAGTGAGAATAGGGAGTGAACGAGCTTTCTAGTTTTGCAATTTATGTCAGGTTTCGAGATTTAGGACCGAGGGCTAGGTTTTAGCCAATTTCTAGTTTTGGCCTATTTTTGTAGTTTTTGTTATGGAATTCGTTTCTTTAGCTTATGTTGATAGTATCGTTCAGGTTGTGGATATATTTGGAGCTTTTGGAGACCGAGTCGGGGAGTGAGGGCATCCCGGAGTAGGATTCTACGTTGTTAAGGTAAGTAACAGTTTTAACTTTGGCTTTGAGGGTATAAACCCAGAGAATTTATATCATGTGACTGTTTGGAGATGATACCCACGCTAGGTGATGGGCATGTGGCTGTACGCCGCGAGGGATTGAGACTTGGTTCGTCCCGTGAGGCTGCGTGGCCTAATAGCCATTATCTGTGTTTATGTGTTTACATGTTTGTTTAACTTGATTGCCTTCATTTTAGAGATCATGCTTAGGCTTTATTCATGCTCACACTAGTTGTACTCAGTCATAAAAATTATTGTACATGTTACCTCAGTCTCTATTATCTTGCTGATACACTGTAATACTTGATTTGGATTGCTATCCTTTATTTGTTGAAAACTTTGAGGCTAGAGAGGTACATGACTGAGTGAGGCCGATGGCCTGTTGTGAGATATTTTACTATAGCATGTGAGTTGTCCGTGCGGATCCAGATTGTACTATAGCATGTGAGTTGTCCGTGCGGATCCAGATATGATATGATAGCACGTGAGTTGACCGTGCAGCACGTGAGTGGTCCGTGCAGATTAGCGCTTGTGCTGTAGGAGCCCCTCTAGAGTTTGAACACCCCTAGTAAGCGCAGGTACCTATGGAGCGTGTGCATTGAGGACTGAGGGATTGAGTGGCATTGCTGTGAGGTTTCATTTAATTTTGTTGTTATTGCATTATCTGCTAATTGCCTTGTGCCATGACCCCAAAATACTTAGTCTTGATGGCGCCTGTCGTGAAACCAGGCAAGCCACACATTTCATTGAACCCAAATTTGTTTTCCAAAAGAATTATAAATTTAGAAGCAAGATACTGACAATAATCCATTTGAATGTTTAAGACAACATTAAAGCACAATTCAAAAACCAACCCCAGATCTAGTGTCACTCAGTCACGAGCTACTACAATAAAAATGTCAAAATAGGGAAATAGACAACATAGTCCGTAATACAAAAAGGGCAACGGGAATATAAAGAAGGAGCAATCGAGGCTGCGATCACCGGCTGCTATCTCGAAGACTCCTGGGAACTCTGATGATCAATCAACCGCTGCTACCGGGCCTCGAAGAACCTGGATCTACACACAAGGTGCAGGGGGTAACGTGAGTACACCAACTCAGAAGTAATGAACCGAAACTTTGGGCTGAGAGGTAGTGACAGACTAAACCCCGTGAAGGTAATTAGAGCGAGTGTTTGGTCACGACCTCTATTGCATGCTGTTACCCGTCCCTTCCTATTAGTCCCGGAGGAATTTAGGACTTCTATCCTATGAGGGAGGTTCTAGGCATACCCTCAGGTTTTAAAGGTAAAATACTAAGGCGACATATAGAAAAAACAGATAGGACTACAGATAGGGGAATAACATATAACCAGGAAAGGGCTCAAATACCTCCACAGATAATACAAAGAATCAACATGACTCAAACACAGTTAAGGTCTTGGTTTTAATTGAGATCCTAAGCATGGTATCTAAGTGATAACAACAGATTTATTGCATAACTCAGAAAGGAAGTCTTAATCCATTTTTGCCTACTGATTTTAAGCATGCTGATAGTTAGACAGTGCACATGTAAGAAGCGTATTCCAGTTTTTAACAGCCTTAATTACCTAAGGCTTGCCTAGGCGTGGCGTAATACTCAATTGTTACCAGAATTGTTTGAATAATAGTGTAGGAGTTATTTTACCTAGATCATGCTGTTCTAGGTTTGTAAGAGACACATAATTCTTTGCCAGTCTGTTTAAAACATGGGAGGAGACTGTTTTATACCCTTTTCGTGCATCAGTAGTTTAATTAAGTGTGACTAAGCGAGTATGCAATGATTTTAGATGCAGATTCCTAAAGCAGGATTTCTAAATGCTTAACATAATCACAACATTATGCACAATTTCAGAATAGGCAAAAGTGACAGTTTATTTTAATGTTGTTTATCCTAGAACATGATTTCTAAGTGCGTAGCATGGTTGTAGCATGATGAGACATAATAGCAATTTACATTAACATATTTATCCTAGAATAGGATTTTCTAAGTGATGGATAGTAGTACCAAATTGGGATGCTGAAAACAGTATATATGAAGCCTAGGGAGCATGGTATCTAATGCATGGCATGCTTTGTGTGTGTTGTTCCTAAACATGAATTCTATTGCGCACAGAAGAAACGTAAACTTAGGAGCATGGTTTCTACCCTTGACTACACTAATTCATATATATATATATATTACCCTCCCCTTTTCACTATCCAACCCCAGAGTTGTTTACAAATAGTTATTACAGACCGTTGAGCATGAATTACATAATTGAAATAAGGAAAATAAGAAGCTATTCTATAGGGAGCCTGCAGATAGGCCCAAAACCTCCAGAACCTCATTGCCATATGATGTTTCAAAGCCTTTATCATAATCCGGGTATGTCAGAGTTCCCTAAGGACCTCAAGGGATACCAGGCAGTGCTCACTCAGAATTTACAATAGACAGCGTACAGAAATTAGACACGCTAACAGTTATCGGAAAATGAACAAAATATTCCAAGTATGCCAATATACTCTACATGCCATCATATAAATATATGGAACTAGTGTGTAAATATACATAGTGTTCACAACCCTCACACAACAGTCCACTCAGTACCGTATATGGTTCTCAGGCCCAAGGAAGGTCCATCCCGGAATGTACATAATCGTCGGTGACCGTAGTCACTCGGTACTAAGGAAAAAGGCCAATCCAAGGCCCCCACCCACATAGAAGGTCCATCTCTGGAATACAACACTCGGACAAGATCCATGTAGAGGGACGTCCAGGGAAGATGCATCCCTCAATATCAATGCGCTCACTGGGGGTGTAAAGACTCCGGAGAGGCCCTATTGGCCCAAGCGCTATATCAAGCCAACGAAGGCATGATTAGAGTATCGATGCGGTGTGCAGTCCAATCTCATAACTGTCTCAACAACAGGCTCTCGACCTCACTCAGTCATTACTCTCCAGTCTCACTCATGTGGCTCACAGATGTATAAATCAGCCCAAAACAATGATAAACATGCATATAATTTACAATTACTAAGACTGAGGCATGAAATGATATGCTATAACGTGACTGAGTATATGAAATCAAATAAATCACAAAATGTGACAGTAATATACGACCACTCAGGTCTCATCATTTTCGGTGTGAAGCCTTAGCATTTATACTTACCATGATTTCTAACATGTACACATTTACCACATAATAGAAGTGCGGATATCAATCCGTAATAGCTACTAGACGGTGCCATGGGGTGAGCCATGCCACCATTTACTCGATGCACGCCCGCACGCCCAACACTTGGCATGTGCGTCACCTTAATTATAGTCAAATATCATATAGTTCAGGGTTTCGAACCCTCAGAACCAAGTTTGGAAATGTTACTTACCTCAAGACCGGCTAAAATCCTAGCCCAGAGTGCCTTTGCCTCTAGACTCGGCCTCCGAGTGCTCCAAATCTACCAAAAATCAGATTCATCTCATTATTATATGCCAAGGGACGAAGCCCATTCGAAAATTATCAAAATTACCCAAAAATCACGAAACTGGCCAAACCCGACCTCCGGGCCCACGTCTCGGAATCCGATAAAATTTACACCACAAGAACCCTCATCCTCCCACGAGTCTATACATACCAAGAACATAAAAATCGGGCTTCAAATGACCCCTCAAATCCTAAATTTAAAGTCTTTAATTACAAGCCCTAATTACCCAATTTTTATATTAATTTCCCACAAATTTCACCACTAATCAGTCCATAAATCACGCATAAACGAGTTTTAAGTCCAAAAGCCTTACCTTCACGAAGAACTCTCAATTTCCCTATTCAAAAACCCTTCAAAAGCCTCAAACCCGTGCAACAATTGAGGAAAAATGACGGAAATCTGCTAAGGGTCCTATTTATATGTTTTGCCCAGGGATTTCTGCACCTGCGGTCCTAGGTGCGCACCTGCGGCTAACTTTCCGCACCTGCGACTTCCCAGGTGAGGTAAACACCTCGCACCTGCGCCTACCAAGTGTCGCGCCCCTTTTTTCCAACTCCTTTCGGGGTCGTTCAAGGGTTTTTGACATTTTTGGGACAACTCATTCCTTTTGGGAAAGGGGTTTGGCATGTTTCGAAGAGTCGCCACCTAACGATTTTAAGGTGCGTTAGGGAACCTATTTGGGGGTTCATTTACAACTAAGTTTGACAACCAGAGATAGGGTAAGGGCTTGAAATCATCCTAAAGGGAAGGTGTTAGTCACCCCTCAGGATCCACAAGTGTGGTTCCCGGCCAAATAGAATTTGTGAATTTGTACAACTAGCAGGTAAACAATTAATGTCCAAATAGTAGGGGATTTTGAAATGTTCATATCCCAAGCACACATATGTTTGAAAATAGCTAATAGCTAATTAAATCTTGAAAAGGATTAGAGTCTAAGCATGTATATAGAGTAGGAGTATCCCAGGTTTGTTTGTAATATGGATCAAATCAATGCAATACCCGGTATGACACTCCTCGAAGAGGGGCTACACGTGGTATTAGCGCACCGATCACCATATCCATATCTACCCTTTCCCACTACATTTCTCCAACTTCAAACTCCCCGAAGGCTATCCGAAATCAACCCGAGCCCCTCGGGGCCTAAACCAAAAGTACCAACAAGTCAAATGATCACCAGGACTTGGTCGAACCCTCGGAACACCCAAAATAACATCGAAACGCTAATTCAACTCACGATTCTTGCCGAAGAATCCTAAAACTTCCGAAAATCATCTACGATGCCAAAACTAACAAAAACACGCCCGATTATCCTGAAAATTTGTACACACATAAAAAATGACCCTACGAACCTGTTCCAACTTCCGAAATTCCATTCCGACCGCGATAGCCTATTTTCCACTGCCGACCGGAAATTGCCAAAAATGCAATTTTGCCAATTCAAGCCTTAATCTACTCCGGACCTCAAATTCATATTCCGAACACACTCCTAAGTCCCAAATCACCTAACAAAGTTATCCGAGCTATAAAATACACATTATGAGGTCATTTACCAATAAGTCAACTCTCAGTTGACTTTTCCCACTATGAAGCCAATTCAAGAGACTAAGTGTCTCAATTCTCACCACGACCACTCCGAACCCAAACCATCGACCTAACACCTCATAATTAGGTTAAAAAGCATATAACAAAGCTGAAATAGAGAAAATGGGGCTAATCTCAGGAAACGACCAGCCGGGTCGTTACATTCTCCCCCTCTTAAACAAACGTTCGTCCTCGAACGAGTATAGAAACATACCTGGAGTCTCAAATAAGTGAGGATATCTACTCCGCATCTCCCGCTCGGTCTCCCAGGTTGCCTCCTCCACCGAATTCCCTCTCCATTGCACCTTTACTGAAGCTATATCCTTAAACCTCAACCTTTTGACCTGTCGACCCAAAATAGCCACTAGCTCTACCTCATATGACATATCACCTTAAAGCTGAACTGTTTTGAGGTCTAAGACATGAGACGGGTCACCAATATACTTCCGAGGCATAGAAACATGAAACACCGGATGAACACTGTCGCGCCCTTTTTTTTGTATCGCACGGGTTAGGTACGGAGAGATCGGGTCTATGACATTCTGGACAACTCCTTAAAGGAAGAGTTTTAAGGAAGAGTCGCCACCTAACGATTTTTATGGTGCGTTAGGGCACCTAGAGTTGATAACTCATGAACTAGTTCGCGTTACCAGAGATTGGGTAAGGGCTTGAAATTATCCCAAGGGGAAGATATTAGGCACCCCTCAAGATCCAAAACTGTAGGTCCCAGCCAATTAGTTTTGTGAATTTTGACGGTGATCAAGTAACAAGTAAGGTTCACATATGAGGGGATTTAAAACAAGTATGAAAATCTTTGAAGGTGTTTGAATAACATAAACATTTGAAAAGAATTGTCTTAGGTTTAAAGTAATACGGATCACTTCAATGCAATACCCAGTATGTCACACCTCAAGGAGGCGGCTACACGTGGTATTAGCGCACATGTCATCATATCCGTATTCTACACTTCCCACCCCATAAGGTTATTTAAAGCACGCGTGTTGGTCACGAATGCTTATTGCGTGCCATACCCGTCCCATCCTATAAGTCCTGGAGGGTGTTTAGGACTACTAATCCTACAATGTGAGTGCTAGGTTGAACCCCTAGGCTTAAAGGATAGGATAAAATACTAGGCGACATGCATAACAAGTAAGACTTCACATATGAAGGAACACATAGGGGGCAAATAAAGTCTCATAGATCCCTCCACAGGTAGACATATAATTGGCACGTCTCAAACACACTTAAAGTCTCAATGATAGGAGTTTAAAACAGGAATTTTGGGTAAAACAGTAAATCAAGAAGAATCTGATTTGGAAACTTAATGAAGGCAGAGGATTTAATTGAGATTGAGTGATTCAAAATAGCTGATTTTTCAGAAATATAGCAGTTAGAGGTGATGGTAAAACTTAGAAGTACAGTGATTAAGGTTTTCAAGAAAACATAGCAGAAAATCATTGGAGTCCATTTTTTGAAGTAAAATAGTGATAAGTGACCAGAATACAGTAGCTAAAGGCAGCAGTAAACTTAGAAATAGGCCGTGATTAAAAGCTTTCAGTAAACATAGATGAAATTTATTAAAGCATGAGTTTGAAATGATTTTAAAGGATAAGTAAATAAAATACAGTGGCTCAACATAGAGTAATAGCTGTTAGTTTTCAAAGAATTGTAGCAAAAGGAGTAGTAAGATGGTATCAAAACATAGTGACTTGAAAGGCATACAAATAAGGAGTTGAAATGGCACGATTCTGAGCAGAATGAGGCATTTTGAAAACCCAGTAGTTTAGACATAATAGTACAAACATCAGTGAGCCCTAGAGGAAGCAAATACACAATTTCAAGACCGTTTTAAAAATAGAGCAAGAGCAAAATGACTTCAATGAGGTAAAATAAGAAGGCAAGCATCAGGAAGTGAAATGTTTAGAGGGACTGGTCTGTTCTAAACCCATATAATTGATCTCAATGCGCATTAGGCCTAAAGTTTGCCTAGGCGTCGCCTATATTTCCTAATTATATCAAAGGGTGAACATGCATATTTAAGTCTGATTTTAAGGGATATATACTTGCAGAAAATGTTTCAAACAAATTAACCATAGTTTACGGGATTGTTAGATTAAGCGGGCTAGTTAGAAATTTTAACAATTGCAACTCAAACGAGTGAAAGATCTTAAGCAGCAGGATATCTAATGCACGTAGGAGTTCTTAAAAACATGGTTTCTAAGATGAAAATGCAGCAATGACTTTATGACAGTTGATGTTGCTTGTTTATTAACAGATCAGAATCAAGAAATGAGTATAATAACATGCTGAAAGTGAAAGTCCTAAAGCAGGATTTCTAATATGTGAAATGCATGTCCTATGCATGTTATCTAATGCACACATAAGTAAGTAAGGTCCTATAAGCATGTTTTCCACCCATTACCTAAGCTAGGCATGCATAACCCCCATATTTAGTATCCAGCCCCAATCATTCGTTTACAAATTATTACAGACCATAATAAGTGAATTACAATAATGAAAAAAGGAAAATAAGAAGTTATTCTATAGGAAGCCTTCAATCAGGACCAATCTTCCAGACTCACCCCTCTCCATTTCACAGCCTTACATCAACCTAGGTGCGGCAAAGCTCCCAAAGGCCTTGGAGGGCCCTGGCCAATAACAGCACCCATCAAATGCCCATGGTTAAATAAGTGCAGTGGAGAGTACCCTTATCTCAGTGTCTCAAGGTTCAGAGGGAACTCATGGTCCTTAAGCGATGCACACACTGAGGGGGGTGGAACCTAAAGGTCTAGGAATTGTGTGAAGTGCTAAAAGAGGTTAAGAAAGGGAATTTTAAAATCACTTAGAGACTAACAGGAGAAAATAATTTTGAAATAGGAAGTAACACCACTAATCACAAATCAGTAGAGTTCCAAGCAAACAAACACAAACAGGAAAAAGGATTCAGGGGATAAGCAATAGGGCAATGTATAATCAGTTTTAGTTACAACTTCGTCACATAATGGGGATACCCTAATGGAAGTAACAAATATTATACAACTGCTAAAGAGATCACAGAAGAGAGGCTAGACAGATGAAAAAGAAGACACACAAATATGCTAGACGTGCAAAGAGAAAAGAGATAGTAACCACATAGTCAAATGATCCCATAGGCCCTAATGAACAACAAAGAATAGAGCAGGTGTTAAGCTAGAAGAAGAAGAGAGATCATATAGAGGGATTAGACATGCTAATGACATGGAAAGAAATAGAACCATAAATAGAAGCATGCAAGGAACAATAAGAAACTCAAATAGAATTGAAACATGTTGTTTGGAACACTTGTTATTTTAAACTAGAAACATAACAATTATGCAAGTAAAGAGCAGTAGTAGAGTGTAGAAAATAGCACAGTAGCCTTGGCTTAACAGCCGGCTAGTAGCAAGTACAGTAGAGAGTAGCAATAGAGGCAAGAGAGACAAAACACAAGAGAGTAGTGTATAGAGAGAATTGAGCCAAATTTTGACTTGTCCCGTTTAATGAAAGAGTTAGAGTATATATAGCTTTCAAAAGAAGTAGTGAAATAAGGTAAGAATCAAGTCCAGTAGTAATTAAAGGACTTTGAAATCAATTAGTCAAGAAATAAGGCAAGTTTTTATTTGCAAAATATTGAGAATCAGCAGCATATAGGCAGGAATAATCAATACAGGACAAATAAGGAAAAGATCCCTGTAATTTGGTACTAATAACTTAATAAAGAGTAAGGATCAAAGACCCCTTTAATTAGGGAGTCACTTCACACGGTCAAAACAGGTAAATAAGGAAAGAATACCAAGCACATAGTAGGGAATTGGGGGCAGGTACTAGGAGGTTCAATATATGGTAATAACCAAACGGTACAATCAATTGTAAAATAAGCAAGAGAACTAATCAGCAGTATAAAGAATATCACAAGGAATTAATCAAAAGAAATCAATCATAGGAAATTAGGGATGTTAACATTAACAACACTGATATTAAAAGACACATTCCATGAACGAGCATATTAGCAGAGTATAAAGCAGGAAAAAATCGAATTGGAACCCTAGCATAACAGCAAAAATCAAAATCAATCGAAGCGTACTCATGAGAGCAAAACAACAAATGAAGCAAGTAAACATATATATCAAAATCAAGTCAGAAGCTAGGGTTACGACTATAGATTTGGGGTTTTAGAAAACAAATCAAACAACAAAGTAAAAACCTCGAATAAACAGGCAAACATAAGAAGAATGATAAGATAATACTGAGAAATCTGGAATATAAACCATTTAAAAGAGGTTCTAAGAACCCTAGTTTTTTCTAAAGCAAAAAGGGAAATCGTTTGCAAAACATCAGGTTTTAAAAAAACATAGGTGAGAATCATCGAGAGAACATAGATATATTGCAGATCTTAAAAGAAGTCGAAGGGTTAGGGCTAGGGTTTAGAAAGAACCCATAGATTATCGGAAAACCTGTAGTAATGCTCAGAGATGGTGGTTGCTGGAACACCACCGAGTTGAACCTCGCCGGAGAAGGCCGGAATTGTCCAGGCAGGAGCCTCCATGGCCGTTCTGGCATGGTTGAAGCTTTAAAGGGTCTTAAAGATGAGGTAGCCGGAGAGACAACTTCATGGTGGCCGGTGGTTGAAGAGATGAGCCTGGGAGTGGCTGGAGATGAAGGCCATTGGAGGAGATGAAGAGACCAGAATTCTCTAGAGAGAACTGGGAGCGGAGGGGTCGAGAAGAGAGAGAGAAAGTGAGATGGGAAATGAGAGACGGGGAAGGGTAGGTTAGATTAATTAAGGAAAGTAATTATCTGGGTCGTTGATCTTGTTTGATCAACGACTCAGATTGAATGGGGACTGGGCCGAGTATGAGTTGGGTTTGGGTATTTTAATTGGGTTAATGAGTTGGGTAATAGGTTTGAAATGTGGTTAGATTTTAAATGAAGATAGGCTAGATGTTAGATACTCAAATAAATAGGATAAGTAATTAATTAAAAAGCTGAATAATTATACAAAAAATGGAATTAAGTCAAAAAATAAGTATAATTACAATAATTAGCAAATATAAAAATGTAAAGACATAAATTCGAATTTTAAAGGTATAAAATGACTAATCAGGCTATAATTTTAAAAAAAGATTGTAATTGAAATTAAATAGGACTCGATTAGCCAATTTATGAAATATTTGGATTCTAATAAAAAAGAAAAAAAAGTGATTATAAATGACATACTAAATTGGAAAGTATTTCGAAATTTATTTTAGAGCACAATGTATGAATTATTAAAATATGAAGTATTAAATAAATAGGGAAATAATTTAGGTAAGAATATGGAAACATTAGGAAAAATACTCATTATTGCAAATAGTGATTTTGAAAGCTTATATATAAGTTATGAAACATAATTTGAGGAAAAATTGGGTATCAACAGATGCCCATCTTTACCCGGGAAGGATGAAAGAGTTATCGGGTAAAGATATGATGGCCAATTTTGACCGAGATGAAACTGCGGCATAGAATTCGGCCGCACCCTGGCTTCTGAGCTGCCTACATATCCCTGGTTTTACAGGAATCAGGACGTATGTAGTTCTGGAATCATCGGCAAAATATACCGATGATGTTTCACAAGAACGGGCGCAAGGTGCATGGTAGGTTAAGAGTATGAAGATCTTACAGGGTTGTGTCGAAGAGCTGGAGTGGTCCGCTCCTGCCTGGTTGGCTGTTCCGGCCGGGTTACCTACAAATAAAGAACAAGCGTATATTGTGCATAATATAAACATGATGCAAGTTCCCGTCAGACTATGAATGATGTCTTTGGACCATTAAGATGATGTCCTTAGACCATGATGTCCTGGGCCATGAGTCGCTTGGTGCGGGATTCGCAGGCTATGAAATGATGTTCTCGGGCCATGAGGATGGTGCCTTCGAACCATGATGCCTTTGAATAATGATATGCAAGTTGAATATGAGAGATCCGCAGGCTATGAAATTATGTTCTCGGGCCATGAGGATGGTGCCTTTGAACGATGACGCCTTTGGACAAGTTGGCAATATTTTGGCCCATGAAGAATGCAGTAGTATGATGTTGACAAGACATAGCTTAGTCTTGCGATTTGCGAAAATAAAGAGGGCAGATCTTAGCCCGAAAGAAAGCGTAAATAAATAACGTAATGAAAGGTGACTGCTTTGAAAAGGTAGAAAGGAGCTCAGTGTAGTGTAATAAGATGCGGAGAGAGGTAGCGTGGAACCTCGGACGACGGAATAATAGCCTTATGCAAGAAGTAAATGCAGATGGAGGTACAGATTAACCTCGGAAGGCAGAAGTTAGCCTTATGCAAGAAGTAAATGCAGATGAAGGTAGAGCTTAACCTCGGAAGGAAAACTGATAGCCTTATGCAGATGCGAATGTAGATGGAGATAGAGCTTAACCTCATGCAAGATGGAGACAGAGCTTAGTCTCGGAAGGCAGAAAGTAGCCTTATGCAAAGATGCGAATGCAGATGGAGACAGAGCTTAGCCTCGGAAGGCAGACTGATAGCCTTATGTAGATGCAAATGCAGATGGAGGTAGAGCTTAACCTCATGCAAGATGGAGACATAGCTTAGTCTTGGAAGGCATAAAGTAGCATTATGCAAAGATGCGAATGCATATGGAGACAGATATTAGTCTCGGAAGGCAAAAAGTAGCCTTATGCAAAGATGCGAATGCAGATGGAAACAGAGCTTAGCCTCGGAAGGCAGACTGATAGCCTTATGCAGATGCGAATGCAGATGGAGGTAGAGATTAACCTCATGCATGATGGAGACATATATTAGTCTCGGAAGGAAAAAAGTAGCCTTATGCAAAGATGCGAATGCAGATGGAGACAGAGCTTAGCCTCGGAAGGCAGACTGATAGCCTTATGCAGATGCAAATGCAGATGGAGGTAGAGCTTAACCTCATGCAAGATGGAGACAGAGCTTAGTCTCGAGAGGCAGGAAGGGAGCCTCATGCAATGCAGAAAATAAAGTGATAGTAAGAGTTCTTAGCTGATGATAAAGTGCGATGATACGACTGTTGTGAATGAAGCATCGTTTGCAATGATGATAGTAGTAAGCGTTGGCATGTGCAATGAGTTAGAGAGTGTATCCTTGAGAAGCATGCGTCTTGTGGGGGTAATGGGATGTCTTGGGCTTTCGCCATCTTTATGCCTGCATCCAAAGAAAAATCGTGAGTTCTGTAGAGGGAAGGGTTAGTTCGTATCCCTGCTGGCTCGGATCAGCCTATCTGCTTGATGATGATGACTTTGTTTGTACCACAGGGGTAGCGTTGCTAAAAAAAAATGTTTTTTGAGAAATAAATATGCACGGTTTTATAAAATATGATATAACATATAGAAAAGGATAGTTTTCTTTGGATGAACCGACGACCACGACGCGGTTCAAGACATTGCAACCTCTCTTGCTGCGGAGATTTGAGGGTCCTCCTCAACATTTTGCCCCAGTTTGATGGGCGAAGGCTTCTAGCTGTTACTGGTGCGGTGCTTGGATGAACTTGCTTCGGAATTTTGAGGTCCCTCCTCAAAATTCTGCCACAGTCTCCATTCGTGGGGGGAAATGAAAAATTTATTAAAATATGACCGAACCCATAGGATTGCCTACGTATCCCCTCTTAAACGGGAATTAGGTCAGACGTAGTTCAATTTACAACATTGATAGAAACTCTCGGATGAGATTAAGCAGCTACCGACCGTTCCGACGCGCCCTTGACCTATTTTGATTAAGACCAAAAACCTATCTCTAAAGTGGAGTCATAATAATTACACATAGTAGCGCTTGACTGCGTCTGAATTGATTGGTCTAGGCAAAATTTCTCCATTCATTTATGCCAGTATGAGTGCTCCTTCTGTTAGTACTCGGTGAACCATGTACGGGCCTTGCCAATTGGGAGAGAATTTCCCTTTGGCTTCGTCTTGATGAGGAAAGATTTTCTTTAACACCAGCTGCCCCAGTGTGAATCGTCTTGGTTGACTTTCTTGTTGAAGGCTCTGGTCATTCGGTTTTGATATAGCTGACCATGACAAACCGCGTTCATTCTTTTTCCGTCTATGAGGGCCAATTGCTCATATCGGCTTCTTACCCATTCTGCGATGCTGATCTCGGCTTCTTGTATGATTCTCATAGATTGAATCTCGACCTCGGCAGGAAGGACGACTTCCATACCATATACCAACATATAAGGGGTTGCCCTAGTTGACGTGCGGACTGTGGTGCGATACCCCAACAGAGCAAATGACAGCTTCTCATGCCACTGCTTGTGCTTCTCTATCATCTTTCTCAGTAACTTCTTGATGTTCTTGTTGGCAGCCTCAACGCCTTCGTTCATCTGAGGTCTGTATGCTGTAGAATTCTTGTGTTTGACCTTGAAGGCCTCACACATTGTTTTCATCAAATCACTATTAAGATTGGAACCATTATCGGTGATGATTGACTCTGGAACTCCAAAACGGCAAACAATGCGGTCGCGGACAAAGTCGGCCACGACCTTCTTAGTAACTGCTTTGTAAGATGCTGCTTCGACCCATTTGGTGAAATAGTCAATGGCAACCAGAATGAACCTGTGTCCGTTGGAGGCGACATGCTCGATTGGTCCAATAACATCCATGCCCCAAGCGGCAAACGGCCAGGGTGAACTTGTTGCATTAAGCTCATTGGGAGGTACCTTTATCATATCCCCATGTATTTGACATCGATGGCATTTGCGGACATACTGGATGCAGTCTGTTTCCATGGTCATCCAGAAATAACCAGCCTGAAGTATCTTCTTTGCTAGAACAAACCCGTTCATATGAGGACCGCATGTACCAGCATGTATTTCCCTCAACAACTTCGTTGCTTCCTTTGCTTCGACATATCTTAGCAAACCCAGGTCGGGAGTCCTCATATATAGGATTCCTCCGCTGTGAAAGAAGTTGTTTGATAACCTTCGAAGAGTGCGCTTTTGAGTAGCGTTTGCAAGCTCTGGGTACTCTCCCTCTGCCAAGTATTCCTTAATGTCATGAAACTAAGGTTTCCCGTCTGCTTCCTCTTCAACATGGGCGCAGTAGGCCGGCTGATTGTGAATCCCCACCGGGATAGGGTCAATGAAGTTCTTATCTGGATGCTGGATCATAGATGACAAGGTGGCCAGTGCGTCGGCAAACTCATTCTGGATTCTAGGAACGTGCCGGAGTTCAATTTTTGTGAACCTCCTTCTCAATTCCTGCACACGATGTAGGTATGGAAGTATCTTGGAATTCTTGGTCTCCCATTCCCCTCGGACTTGGTCTATCAATAAGTCGGAATCACCGATCACTAATAATTCCTGAACATTCATGTCGATGGCCAAATGGAGCCCAAGGATGCATGCCTCATATTCAACCATATTATTGGTGCAGGGGAATCTGAGCTTGGCGGATACCGGGTAATGCTGACCAGTTTCTAAAATTAAGACTGCTCCAATACCCACGCCTTTGAAGTTTGCGGCCCCATCAAAGAACATCCTCCAACCGTTGTAGGATTCTGCAATGTCCTCTCCTACGAATGACGCTTCCTCATCGGGGAAATACGTTTTTAGGGGTTCGTATTCTCCATCCACAGGATTCTCAGCAAGATGATCGGCTAATGCTTGTCCCTTGACTGCCTTCTGAGTTACGTAAATGATGTCGAACTCACTTAACAGGATCTGCCATTTAGCTAGCTTGCCAGTGGGCATGGGCTTCTGAAAGATGTACTTTAGCGGATCCATCCTCGATATGAGGTACGTTGTGTAGGCACAGAAATAATGCCTCAGCTTCTGCGCGACCCAAGTTAAAGCACAACAGGTGCGTTCTAATAGAGAATATCGGGCCTCATACGGAGTAAACTTCTTACTGAGGTAGTAAATTGCTTGCTCTTTCCTCCCTTTTTCGTCATGTTGCCCGAGAACGCAACCGAAAGCTCCATCTAATACAGCCAGGTATAGTAATAGGGGTTTACCCGGCTCTGGGGGTACCACCACTGGTGGTGTTGAGAGGTACTCTTTGATTCTGTCGAAGGCCTTTTGACAATCCTCAGTCCATTTGGTGGCAACATCCTTTCTTAGCATTTTGAAGATTGGTTCACAAATGACGGTAGACTGGGCTATGAACCGGTTTATATAATGAAGCCTTCCTAGAAATCTCATAACATCCCTTTTGTTCTTAGGTGGTGGCAATTCTTGAAGACTTTGACCTTTGATGGATCTAGCTCTATTCCTCGACGACTGACAATGAACCCTAGCAGCTTGCCAGCAGGAACCCCGAACGCACACTTTGCGAGGTTAAGTTTCAGATTGTATTTCCTTAACCTGTTGAAGAACTTTCTCAAATCTTCCATGTGATCAACAACTTTCTTTGATTTGATGATGACGTCGTCCACATATACCTCGACTTTCTTGTGAATCATATCATGGAATATAGTAGCCATGGCTCTCATGTAAGTGGCCCTGCATTATTCAGACCGAATGGCATCATTTTGTAGCAATACACTCCCCATGGCGTAATGAATGTCCTTTTCTCAGCGTCTTCCTCGTCCATCCAAATATGATGGTAACCAGCAAAACAATCTACAAAGGACTGCAGCTCCTGCTTAGCACAGTTGTCAATTAAGATGTGTATGTTTGGCAAGGGGAAGTCGTCTTTCGGACTGGACCGGTTGAGATCCCGGTAGTCAACACAGACTCTGACCTTCCCATCTTTCTTTGGTACAGGCACAATGTTAGCTAACCATGTAGGATATTCGACCACTCGGAGAACCCCTGCGTTGATCTGTTTGGTGACCTCTTCTTTGATTTTCAAGCTCATGTCTGGCTTGTATTTCCTGAGCTTTTGCTTCACTGGTGGGCATGTTGGATTGGTTGGCAGTTTGTGAGCCACAATAGATGTACTGAGACCAGTCATGTCATCATATAACCAGGCGTATATGTCCTCATATTCCCTTAAATATTCCGTATATTCCTCCCTTTCTGACGGCGACAGATGAATGCTGATGCGTGTTTATTTGACGTTCTCTGCGTTTCCCAGGTTGACGACCTCAGTCTCGTCCAAGTTAGACTTAGGTCTATTCTCAAAGTTCTCGACTCCTTTAATAATATCCTCAGGTATATCATCCTCGTCTGACTCAGAATCTGTTTGTTGCGTTGCCTCGTTGCATGTCACAGTCGTCGGTTCATCAAGATAAGTAATAGTAATGCTGTATAAATAAAGTAATGGGGAGAAAACAGTAGCAAGCAAATATAAGATTTGTAAGAAAAATTAAAAAATGCTCTGATAAATTAAATAACAAGTTTGAACGTTGAAGATTTTACTGCAGGAAATGAAAAATGCGGAAAGGGAAAATTCATTTAGTAAATAAACAGTAAATAACGCTTGTTTCTAGCCTTGCTACCCCGAGGCTTGGCGGGCTCTGGTTGTTCGGACAGACCAGCTCTTGAGATATAATGCTAGAGTGCATGAACCAACCTTTGGGGAGGGGAATAATAAAAAGAAACAAAAACAAAAAGGTAACAAGTCAATGAGGATTATAAAGAATATTGTGGTAATTTAAGCACGTAATGCGAAAATGTAAAACGCATCCTAAGTTGGGGAACCTCTTTGTGCCCGAGGTAGGTCTAGCGACAAATTAATTTGGAGAACTTGAAATGCTAAATGCCTCATTTTATTGATGTAAAAATGGACGAATCCAAAAACAATAAGCAAGAAATAAAATCACTAATGGCCATCGGCTTTATTACATTGGTAAAGCGGAAAAGAAAATCCTATCTAACTGGGTCCCAGAAAGACCTTCTCCAAGCTTGGCCCTCTCGTCATATTTTAGATCATGCTGAGTCTGGGGACTTCATGCCTTGTTTCCGGCGAACAAACAAGGTTAGGCCCTTACCCCCGCCATACTCGACTATTTAACATCCATAATTAGCAAAGAGCATTTAAGTTCTCCAGATAAATGCACAGAACGTGAATGCGTCCTTTTGGGTTCCAGGGAA
>ML245254.1:0-18081 GCA_005239495.1 Nicotiana undulata
TTCACTTCCTCCATCGCATATCAAAACCCTAGGTCCCAGATATTTATCGCATTTGAGATATGCAGTCCGCATTGATGATATGCGATCGCATTTATGCGTCGCATTTGCAGTGTGGCTTCAGGCATCAGATAGAGATGCGATTCAAATGTGGTTCGCATTTGGAATATGCGGTCGCATATTTGACCGCATTTCACTCCTTAATTTTGACTGAACTTTCTGTTGTGGTATGCTACCCCTAGGCTTGAAATGCGATTCGCATGTTGCATATGCGATCGCATTTGACCATTTTCCTTCTCTTTTCTCTTCTTTAACTCCCTTTTGCCTGGTCTTGAGTGTTTACACCTTGTGTACTGCAAAATACCAAAATTCTATGATTAATAAGAGTAAATGCTCTTGAAACTAGCCATAGTTTAAGCAATATGGTATTAAATGTGCCGAAATTCTCCGGCACATCAACGTCTCATTTGGTTTGCCTTTATTTTTCTTTACAGTCATGTTCAATACTAATTTACATATTTTTTCAGTTTGGGCCAAGTGAAATCACGTGCCCGTAAAACCACATATAAATTTAATTGTTATCCATTTTTAGGATAAACAACATGGTCAATTAAAATGTATTCTTACGAAAACTCATTACTTAATTATGAAAAATTAACAAAGAAAAAAAACTATGGCAAATTAACACAATCTTGTGAATGAATCAAGGCTGAGTAAATTGATTTTTATTATTGGAAATAGTATAATTACTTCTTTAATCAAGTCAAAAAAGTTCATGAAAAATTATGGTCAATTAGGAATAAGAATATTGTAACGATCCGACCGGTCGTATTGAGAATTTAAGCTCCATTTGGTGGCATAAGGTCATGAACAGCTTCACATTGTGTATATCGACATGTGTGCGTTGTTAGATTCAGTTACCAGATAATCCGGAGTCGAATTGGAAGCAAAATTTCAGTTTTTGAAGCTTAAGTGATGGAAGTTGACCGGAGGTTTGACTTTTGTGTGAATGGCCTCGAAATGAATTTTGGTTAATGTCAACAGCTTCGTATGATGATTTTGAATTTAGGCGTGCGTCCGGAATTGGATTTGAAAGCCCGTAGAGTGATTTGAGGTAATTTGGCGAAAGTTAGAATTTCGGCGATTTTGGCCGATAGGTGAAATTTTGATATCGGACTCAGAATGGAATTCCGGGAATTGTTGTAGGTTTGTTGTGTTATTTGCGACTTGTCTGCAAAATTTCACGTCATTCCGGATTGAATTGATAGGTTTCGACGCGAGTCTTGATATTTGAAGTTATGAAAATTCATAAGTTTGATTTTTGGTTTGATTCATCGTTTTAGTGTTATTTTATGTGTTTTGAAACCTCGAGCGAGTCCGTGCCAGGTTATATGACTTTTTCGTGTGATTAAACGGGGTCCCGAGGGCCTCGGGTGTATTTCGGATGGGTTTCGGGTCATTTTTCTCTATGTTTGAACTTCTGAAAATCTGACTTCTGATTTCCTTCTATGCGATCGCATAGGAGTAGTCGCGATCGCATAGTGTTGCCTTAATCCGCCCATTTTTCCTTCATCACGATCGCACTACCAGGTCTGCGATCGCATAGCTCTACCAGTGATACCCTCCGCGTTCCCTTCCTGTCATTCGCGATCGCACAGTAAGGAATGGGGCTGGGGGAAATCTTCTTCGCGATCGCTTATGGGCAGCTGCGTTCGCATAGCACCTGGGAAGTAGCCACATTTTTATTCAATTCAATCTGTCACGACCCGAATCCCACCTTCAGGCCGTGATGGCGCCTAACGTTGAACCCGCTAGATAAGCCAACGTTTGAACTAAATAAACTCATTAACAACTAAAATGAACAAGATAACTAAGACAACGGTGGTCAACAATATAAAAGTTAACTAAGTTCAAAATAATATAACAACCTTCAAAATAAAACCCATATATATAACCCAGAACTGGTGTCACATACTCACGAACTGTCTATGAGATTACTAAATACAATGGTCTGAAAATAAGTACATATGACTGTCTTTGAAACTATAGAATAAGACAGAACTGAAAGAGAAGGGTAGAAGGTGACGCCAAGGCCCACGAACGTCTGCGGGTCTACCTCGATGTCTCCTGAATGAAATGATGAAATGCTCCTTCCGTCAGTGACCACCGGGACCGAATGCGTACTCTGCACCACATAAATAAGTGCATGTGTAGCATCAGTACAACCGACCCCATGTACTGAGTAAGTGCCGAGCCTAACCTCGGCGAAGTAGTGACGAGGCTAGGACCGACAACAATATATATACATGTGCAATTCTACATAATAACAGAAAAATATCGACGGAAATAAATAAGTAAATACATATACGGGGAGAACATGCTGGGGATAAAGGGGAAACAATTACGAGCACAGTAGAACAGGGTAATAACTCAAATGTAGAAGTAAAAGCAGGGATTTAACGTCTCAGAACAGATAATGAACAACAAAAGGCACGGCATGTCCCCTCGTGCATAATCTCACAATCACTCGGCACGGAATGTCCCCTCGTGAATAAATAGTAAAATCACTCGACACGGAATGTCTCCTCGTGTATAATAAACAATCGGCACGGCATGTCCCCTCGTGCGATAAATAATCAACAATCAGCACGGCATGTCCCCTCGTGCAATAAATAATATAAAAGCAACAATATAATGTGAAAACTAACAATAAGAAATCTCAAGTGTAAGGAAATACTCAATAAACTTCTATCGTCCCGGCAAGGGACTCAGCAATAACCAAACTCGCATCAGAAATATAATTTCAACAGTAAAAGCCTCAACTGAAACAAATAACACAATAACTCCCCATGTCATGAAACAACCTCAATGCATCACTTCTAAATCACCAATTACTCATGGTACAGATAATATTAAGAACACGGTATGATTCATCACATTTGACCCACGGGCATGCTTGACCACAACATATAGGTACTCGTCACCTCACCTATACGTTGGACATGAGTTACACATAGCAAATAAGGCTCTATACCTATTCCCTCAAGCTAAGGTTAGGCCAACCACTTACCTCGTCTCCAAAGTGTAAGTCAAGCCTCAATCACAGCTTTGCCTCTCGAATCCAACTCCGAAACGATAATATCTAGACATAATTGACTTAATAACATCAATAATTATTCAATGACTCAATCCCAAAGCCTAATTATACATTTTCTATCATTCTTCCAAAAATACCAAAATCCGACCCCGGGCCCGCTTGGTCCAAACTCGAGGTTGGACCAAAACCCGATAACCCATTCTCCCACGAGCCCGAATATACAATTTATTTTGGAATCTGACCCCAAAACGAGGTTGAATTCCCAAAAAAAATTCCATAAACCTAACTCTACCCAAAGTCCTTAATTTCTATCTTGATTTCATGATTTTAGTCCTAGATTCTATTGATTGATGAAGGAAAATGGAAGAGATTAGTGTTAGGATCACTTACCTAAGTGGCTATGGAAGCAAACTCGCTTGAGAATCGTCAATGGGGGTTGAGGAAGAAGAGAAGGGTGAAAATATGAAAAGTCCCGGAATAGAATTCTGTTTTTTGGAGTAATTAAATAACTGGGCAAAATTTGTACTATGCGATCGCGGAAGTGCAAGTGTGACCGCATAGTGGTATGGGTCTTGGGCAGTGCGATCGCGAAGTAGTGGTTGCGATCGCACAGGGTTCCTGGTTTAGGCTTCTGCAATCGCGGATGGGCATGTGCGACCGTAGAGAGTAATTACCTGGCCCCACCCCAGCTTACCTATACCCTATGCGATCGTGGAAGGTCCTATGCGATCGCATAGGGTCACAGTACCCCCCCCCCCCCCACACTACTCTATGCGATCGCGGGGCAACCTATGCGATCGCATAGAACAAATTCTCAGACACCAGAAACCAGCAAAATACACCAGATTTTTCAAACTTTTTGCACTCCGATGCTTATCCAAAACTCACCCGAGCCCTCGAGGCTCAAAACCAATTACACACACAACCTCATAAACATCCTACGGACTTATTAAAATAATTAAACCACCAAAATAACATCAAAAACAAGGAATTAAAACCCAAATCTATATAATTTTCTTAAAACTTCATTAACTCTCAATTTCCCATTTTTGATCCGAAACACATCAAACCAAGTCTGTTTCTTACCAAATTTTACAGATAACTCGTATAATATATATTGAACTTGTTCCGGCTCCGGAACCATAATACGGGCCCGGTAACATGGGTTTCACATCAAAATTCATTTTCAAAAGCCTTTATTATTTTCAGAAAATAATTTTCTTTAAAATTTTATTTCTCGGACTTGGGACCTCGGAACTTGATTCCGGGCATATGCCAAAGTCCCATATTTTTCTACGGACCCTCCGGGGCCGTCAAATCACAGGTCCGGGTCCGTTTACCAAAAATGTTGACCAAAGTCAACTTTAGTCAATTAAATTTATAAATTCAACTCTTTATCAAGTTTTCACATAGAGGCTTCCCGGCTACGCGCTCGGGATGCGCATGCACATCGAGGAGAGATTAACGGAGGCTTTCAGGGCCTCGGAATACAGTCATAATTAAATTTACATAGGATGACCTTTTGGGTCATCATAATCTCCACCTCTAAAATAAATGTTCGTCCTCGAACGAACATACAAAGGTACCTGAATCGGGAAAAAGGTGGGGATACCGGCTCCGCATATCGGACTCGGACTCCCAGATAGCAGCCTCTACAGGCTGACCTCTCCACTGAACACGAACCGAAGGATAACTCTTCGATCTCAACTGACGAACCTGCCGAGCTAATATGGCTACTGGCTCCTCCTCATACGATAAATCCTTGTCCAACTGGACACCGCTGAAATCAAGTACATGAGATGGATCCGCCATATACCTCCGGAGCATAGACACATGAAACACCGGGTGCACGGCTGATAAAATCGGCGGCAAGGCAAGTCTGTAGGCCACCTCTCCTACCTTATCCAAAATCTCAAATGGACCAATGTACCTAGGGCTCAACTTGCCCTTCTTTCCGAACCTCATCACGCCCTTCACGGGCGACACTCGCAGAAATACCCGGTCTCCTACCATAAAGGCCAAATCTCGAACTCTGTGATCCGCATAACTCTTCTGCCTGGACTGAGTTGTACGAAGTCTATCCTGAATAATCTTCACCTTATCCAAGGCATCCTGGACTAACTCAGAACNCTGGTAGCTGTTGTTGTAGGCAAACTCAGCTAAAGGTAAGAACTAGTCCCATGAACCACCAAAATCAATAACACAAGCCCGCAACATATCCTCCAAAACCCGAATAGTGCGCTCGGATTGTCCGTCCGTCTGAGGATGAAATGATGTGCTCAAATCAATCTGTGTGCCCAACTCTCGCTGAAATACTCTCTAGAAATGGGAGGTAAACTGAGTACCTCTGTCTGATATAATGGATAAGGGAACACCATTCAATCGAACAATCTCTCTCATATATATCCTTGCCAACTTCTCCGCTGAATACGAAATTGATACCGGAATGAAGTGCGCTGCCTTGGTCAGCCTATCCACAATAACCCAAACTGCATCAAACATCCTCTGAGTCCGTGGGAGTCCAAGTACAAAGTCCATGGTGATACGCTCCCACTTCCACTCAGGAAGCTGAATCTGCTGCATCAAACCACCGAGTCTCTGGTGCTCGTACTTAACCTGCTAACAGTTCAAGCACCGAGCTACATAAGCTACAATATCCTTCTTCATTCTCCGCCACCAATAATGCTGCCGTAAGTCCTGGTACATCTTTGCGGCACCCGGATGAATGGAATATCGGGAACTATGGGCCTCCTGTAGTATCAACTCACGAATACCATCAACATCAGGTACACAAATGCGGCCCTGCATCCGCAGAACTCCCTCATCATCCACTGTGACCTGCTTGGCACCCCCGTGCCGAACCGTATCTCTAAGAATACATAGATAACGATCATCATTCTGCCTGGCACGAATATGATCATACAATGAAGAACGGGCCACGGTATGGGCCAACACACTGCTAGTCTCAAAAACCTCCAACCTCACAAATCGGTTGGCTAAAGCCTGAACATTTAACGCAAGAGGTCGCTCCCCGACTGATAAATAAGCTAGACTGCCCATACTGACTGACTTCCGGCTCAAAGCATCGGCCACCACATTGGCCTTCCCCGGATGATAAAGAATGGTAATATCATAATCCTTCAGTAACTCTAACCCCCTTCTCTGCCTCAGGTTCAACTCTTTTTGCCTGAATAGCTCTGCAAACTCTTGTGATCTGTGAACACCTCACATGGCACACCATACAAATAATGCCTCAAAATCTTCAAGGCATGAACAATCGTTGCTAACTCCAAGTCATGAACTGGATAATTCTTCTCATGAACCTTCAACTGACGAGAAGCATAGGCTATAACTTTGCCATCCTGCATCAACACGGCGCCAAGCCCAACCCGTGAAGCATCACAATACACGGTATACGGTCCTGAACCTGTGGGCAAAACTAACACTGGTGCCGTGGTCAAGGCTGTCTTGAGCTTCTGAAAGCTCGCCTCACACTCATTCGACCACCTGAACTGGGCACCCTTCTGGATCAACCTGGTCATCGAGGCTGTGATAGATTAAAAGCCCTCCACAAATCGGCGATAATAACATGCTAAGCCCAAGAAACTCCGAATCTCTGTAGCTGAAGTGGGCCTAGGCCAATCTCTAACTGTTGAAATCTTCTTGGGATCTACCTGAATACCCTCTGATGAAACCACATGGCCTAGAAATGCAACTGAACTCATCCAAAACTCACACTTGGAGAATTTGGCATACAACTGACTATCCCTCAGAGTCTAGAGGACGACTCTAAGGTGCTGCTCATGCTCCTCTCGGCTGCGAGAGTATATCAATATATCATCAATGAAAACAATAATGAATGAGTCCAAATACGGCCTAAACACCCGGTTCATCAACTCCATAAAAGCAACGGGGGCATTTGTCAACCCGAATGACATCACCAAGAACTCAAAATGCCCATAACGAGTGCGAAAGGCCGTCTAGGAACATCAGACGCCCCAATCCTCAGCTGATGGTAACCAAATCTCAAGTCTATCTTGGAGAACACTGTATCACCCTGAAGCTGGTCAAATAGATCATCAATCCTCGACAAAGGATACTTGTTCTTAATAGTAACCTTATTCAACTGCCGGTAGTCAATACACATCCTCATTGATCCATCTTTCTTCTTCACGAACAACACTGGAGCTCCCCAAGGAGAAACACTAGGCCTGATGAAGCCTTTATCCAACAAGTCCTGCAACTGCTCATTTAACTCCTTCAACTCTGGTGGGGCCATATAATACGGTGGAGTAGAAATAGGTTGAGTGCCCTGAGCTACCTCAATACAAAAATCAATATCCTTGTCGGGTGGCATACCCGGCAGGTCAGCAAGGAATACCTCTGGGAACTCACAAACCACGGGCACAGACTCCATAGAAGGAACCTTAGCACTAGAATCACTAACATAGGCCAGATAAGCCAAACAACCCTTCTCGACCATGCGCCGAGCCTTCATATATGAAATAACTCTACCAGAAGAATGACTAGGAGTCCCCCTCCACTCCAAACGAGGCACACCTGGCAAGGCCAAGGTCACTGTCTTGGCGTGACAGTCCAGAATAGCATGACAGGGAGATAGCTAATCCATCCCCAATATAACGTCAAAGTCCACCATTTCCAGAAGCAAAAGATCAACCTGAGTCTCCATACCACCAATAACTACTAAGCAAGCACGGTAGACTCGATCTACCACAATAGAATCACCCACCGGGGTAGACACATATACAGGAGCACTCAGGGAATCACGGGACATGCTCAAATAAGGGGCAAAATATGAAGACACATAAGAGAAAGTAAAACCCGGATAGAATAATACCGAAGCATCTCGGCTGCAAACTGATACCGTACCTGTGATAACTACGTCAGAGGCCTCAGCCTCAGGCCTGGCCGGAATAGCATAGCAACAGAGCAGAGCCCCTCCAACCTGAACATCTATGGGTCTACCTGCTACGGGCTGACCCCTACCTCTCATGACCTTCCCTCCACCTCTATGAGTCTAACCTCCACCTCTAGCACCACAACCACCCCTAGTTGGCTGAGGGGGCGAGGGTGCACCTGATGCGGGAACCATGGCACGGGAACCCTGATACTGAGAACCACCAAAACCTCGGGGGCAAAACCTGGAAATATTCCCCATACCACCGCAAGTGTAGCAAGCCCTCGACTGCTGAGAATACTGACCCTGGAACTGTCCTTGACGACCAGAATGACTACCCTGAAGACTCTGAATCGGCGGTGCACTGATGGGAGGTGATGATGCACTGCGGGATACCTGGTGCCGACTGATAAGGCCTAGGGGGATGACCTCTACCAAATGAATCTCTGCCTCAAGATAAGGCACCACTGAAACGGCCGAAATGACGAGGTCTCTTGTCAGACCCATGACCTCCACCCTGGGATAATACCATCTCAATGCGTCTGGACACATCGGCGGCATCCTGAAAGGAGATATCAGAACCCGTCTCTCTGGCCATCTGAAGTCTGATAGGCTGAGCCAGACCCTCAATAAATCTCCGAACCCTCTCCCGATCAGTAGGGAGTATCATAATAGCATGCCTAGATAGAGTAATGAACCTGGTCTCGTACTGAGTGACGTACATGGAGCCCTTCTGGAGACGCTCAAACTGCCTCCGAAGATCCTCCCTCTGAGTAACTGGAAGAAACTTCCCCAAGAATAACTCGGAGAACTGAGCCCAAGTCAGAGGTGCAGACCCAGCTGGCCTGGTCAAGCAATAGTCTCTCCACCAAGTCTTAGCGGAACCCGAAAGACGAAAAGTAGCAAAATCCACTCCATTGGACTCCACAATGCCCATGTTCCGAAGAACCTCATAACAGTTGTCCAAATAATCATGGGGATCCTCTGATGGTGCACCAGCAAATATAGTAGTGAATAACTTGGTGAACCGATCCAGTCTCCATAGAGCATCTGCTGACATAGCTTTACCCTCGTCTACTGGCGCCACAATACCCGGCTGAGCTACTCCAGCGGCCTGAGGCCTGGAGTGCCGACTGATAAGGCCTAGGGGGATGACCTCTACCAAATGAATCTCTGCCTCAAGATGAGGCACCACTGAAACGGCCGAAATGACGAGGTCTCTTGTCAGACCCATGACCTCCACCCTGGGATAATACCATCTCAATGCGTCTGGACACATCGGCGGCATCCTGAAAGGAGATATCAGAACCCGTCTCTCTGGCCATCTGAAGTCTGATAGGCTGAGCCAGACCCTCAATAAATCTCCGAACCCTCTCCCGATCAGTGGGGAGTATCATAATAGCATGCCTAGATAGAGTAATGAACCTGGTCTCGTACTGAGTGACGGACATGGAGCCCTTCTAGAGACGCTCAAACTGCCTCCGAAGATCCTCCCTCTGAGTAACTAGAAGAAACTTCCCCAAGAATAACTCGGAGAACTGAGCCCAAGTCAGAGGTGCAGACCCAGCTGGCCTGGTCAAGCAATAGTCTCTCCATCAAGTCTTAGCGGAACCCGAAAGACAAAAAGTAGCAAAATCCACTCCATTGGACTCCACAATGCCCATGTTCCGAAGAACCTCATAACAGTTTTCCAAATAATCCTAGGGATCCTCTGATGGTGCACCAGCAAATATAGTAGTGAATAACTTGGTGAACCGATCCAGTCTCCATAGAGCATCTGCTGACATAGCTGCACGCTCAGCTGCTGGCGCCACAATACCCTGTTGAGCTACTCCAGCGGCCTGAGGTGCTGGAGCCTGAAACTGAGTGGCAAACTGCTCTGGGGTGTGGATAACAGGAGTTTGGGTCCCTTCCCCAGCCTAAGAACCAGCTGGTGTAGTAGGAAGAAGACCGGCTTGATCCACACTCTTCATAAGCCCCACCAAGAGGACTAGAGCGTCCTGAAGCACTGGGGTGGCAATGAACCCTTCTGGGACCTGAGCTAGTCCGACTGGAACCGTCTGAGCAAGAACCTCACCGGCATAGTGTACCTGTGGGTCCTCAACTGGAGCTCTTGCTCTAGCTCTGCCTCGGCCTCTAGCACGGCCTCGGCCTCGGCCCCTCGTGGGAGCTGCAATAGGAGGATCGGGTTGCTCATCGGTCGATGAGGAAGCACGCATTCTCGCCATCTGCGAGAGAGTAATTAGAGACTCAATTAGTATTTAGAATTCAATTGGCACGACTGAGAATGAAAGATGTGAAGTTATTCCTAACTTTGCAGCCTCTGGGGGATAAGTACAGACGTCTCTGTACCGATCCCTCAGACTCTACCAAGTTTGTCCGTGAGTTGTGAGACCTAAGCAACCTAGGGCTCTGATACCAACTTGTCACGACCCGAAATCCCATTTTCAGGCCGTGATGGTGCCTAACGTTGAACCCGCTAGACAAGCCAATATTTGAACTAAATAAACTCATTAACAACTAAAATGAACAAGATAACTAAGGCAACAGTGGTCAACAATATGAAAGTTAACTAAGTTCAAAATAATATAACAACCTTCGAAATAAAACCCATATATATAACCCAGAGCTGGTGTCACATACTCACGATCTGTCTATGAGATTACTAAATACAATGGTCTGAAAATAAGTACATATGACTATCTTTGAAACTATAGAATAAGACATAACTGAAAGAGAAGGGTAGAAGGTGACGCCAAGGCCCACGAACGTCTGCGGGTCTACCTCGATGTCTCCTGTATGAACTAATGGAATGCTCCGACCGTCAGTGACCACCGGGCCCGACTGCGTAGTCTACACCACATAAAGAAGTGCAGGTGTAGCATCAGTACAACCGACCCCATGTACTGAGTAAGTGCCGAGCCTAACCTCGGCGAAGTAGTGACGAGGCTAGGACCGACAACAATATATATACATGTGCAATTCTACATAATAACAGAAAAATATCGACGGAAATAAATAAGTAAATACATATACGGGGAGAACATGCTGGGGATAAAGGGGAAACAATTACGAGCACAGTAGAATAGGGTAATAACTGAAATGTAGAAGTAAAAGCAGGGATTTAACGTCTCAGAACAGATAATGAACAACAAAAGGCACGGCATGTCCCCTCGTGCATAATCTCACAATCACTCGGCACAGAATGTCCCCTCGTGCATAAATAGTAAAATCACTCGACACGGAATGTCCCCTCGTGTATAATAAACAATCAGCACAGCATGTCCCCTCGTGCGATAAATAATCAAAAATCATCACGGCATGTCCCCTCGTGCGATAAATAATCAACAATCAGCACGGCATGTCCCCTCGTGCGATAAATAATCAACAATCAGCACGGCATGTCCCCTCGTGCGATAAATAATCAACAATCAGCACGGCATGTCCCCTCGTGCGATAAATAATCAACAATCAACACGGCATGTCCCCTCGTGCGATAAATAATCAACAATCAACACGGCATGTCCCCTCGTGCGATAAATAATCATAAATCAGCACGGCATGTCCCCTCGTGCGATAAATAATATAAAAGCAACAATATAATGTGAAAACTAACAATAAGAAATCTCAAGTGTACGGAAATACTCAATAAAATTCTATCGTCCCAGCAAGGGACTCATCTATAACCAAACTCGCATCAGAAATATAATTTCAACAGTAAAAGCCTCAATTGAAACAAATAACACAATAACTCCCCATGTCATGAAACAACCTCAATGTATCACTTCTAAATCACCAATTACTCATAGTACAGATAATATTAAGAACACGGTATGATTCATCACATTTGACCCACGGGCATGCTTGACCACAACATATAGGTACTCGTCACCTCACCTATACGTTGGACATGAGTTACACATAGCAAATAAGACTCTATACCTATTCCCTCAAGCTAAGGTTAGGCCAACCACTTACCTCGGCTCCAAAGTACAAGTCAAGCCTCAATAACAGCCTTGCATCTCGAATCCAACTCCAAAACGATAATATCTAGACATAATTGACTTAATAACATCAATAATTATTCAATGACTCAATCCCAAAGCCTAATTATACATTTTCTATCATTCTTCCAAAAATACCAAAATTCGACCCCGGGCCCGCTTGGTCCAAACTCAAGGTTCGGACCAAAATCCGATAACCCATTCCCCCACGAGCCCGAATATACAATTTGTTTTGGAATCCGACCCCAAAACGAGGTTGAATTCCCAAAAAAAATTCCATAAACCTAACTCTACCCAAAACCCCTAATTTCTATCTTAATTTCATGATTTTAGCCCTAGATTTTATTGATTGATGAAGGAAAATGGAAGAGATTAGTGTTAGGATCACTTACCTAAGTGGCTATGGAAGAAAACTTGCTTGAGAATCGTCAATGGGGGTTGAGGAAGAAGAGAAGGGTGAAAATATGAAAAGTCCCGTAATAGAATTCTGTTTTTGGAATAATTAAATAACTGGGAAAACATTGTGCTATGCGATCGCGGAAGTGCAAGTGCGATCGCATAGTGGTCTGGGTCTTGGGCAGTGCGATCGCGGAGCAGTGGTTGCAATCGCACAGGGTTCCTGGCTTAGGCTTCTGCGATCGCGGATGGGCATGTGCGACTGCAGAGAGTAATTACCCGGCCCCCACCCGAGCTTACCTATACCCTATGCGATCGCGGAAGGGCCTATGCGATCGCATATGGTCACAGTACCCCCCCCCCCCCCCCCCNGAGCCCTCGGGGCTCAAAACCAATTACACACACAACCTCATAAATATCCTACGGAATTATTCAAATAATTAAACCACCAAAATAACATCAAAAACAAGGAATTAAACCCCAAATCTATATAATTTTCTCAAAACTTCATTAACTCTTAATTTCCCATTTTTGATCCGAAACAAGTCAAACCAAGTCCGTTTCTTACCAAATTTTACAGATAACTCGTATAATATATATTGAACCTGTTCTGGGTTCCGAAACCATAATACGGGCCCGGTAACACGGGTTTCACATAAAAATTCATTTTCAAAAGCCTTTATTATTTTCAGAAAATAATTTTCTTTAAAAATTCATTTCTCGGAATTTGATTCCGGGCATACGCCCAAGTCCCATATTTTCCTACGGACCCTCCGGGACCGTCAAATCACATGTCCGGGTCCGTTTACCAAAAATATTGATCAAAGTCAACTTTAATCAATTAATTATTATAAATTCAACTCTTTATCAAGTTTCCACATAGAGGCTTCCCGGCTACGCGCCCGGGCTGCGCACACACATCGAGGGGAGATTAACGGAGACTTTTGGGGCCTCGAAATACAGTCATAATTAAATTTACATAGGATGACCTTTTGGGTCATCACACAATCGCATATGTCTCTTCGCAATGGCATAGTACTCTTTTGGCCAACAACATTTTCTTCTATGCGATCGCATCCTTGTGTCTGCGATCGCAATGCTCAAATACCTGGGCAGAACAGTTTATAATCTCAAAATTGGGCTTTCACCATTTTTGACATATTTTGACTTCTAGAGTTTAGTTTTTGACGATTCTTTGAGGGTTTTTCACACAAATCGAATGGGTAAGTGTTCTTACACTAGAATTAATTATATCTCATGAATTAGTTCTTGTTTTTATCATTTAATTTGTGTTTTGGGTTGAGCAAATCGTGGGTTTTGAAAGAAAATTTCTAAAATGAAAAGTTATTATTTGAAGAACCAAATGATATCAGAATTTGATAAATTTAGTATGGGTGAACTCGTATCGGAATAGGTAATCGAAATTTGTAAAAGTTGACGGGTTCCGAGAGGCGGGCCCGGGGGTCGACTTTTGGGTCGATTTTCATAATTTTGTAAAGATTGAAACTTTATTATTCAGAATCATTCCTTATACGTTTTATGTGTATGTTGAAGTTGTTTTAGTTGATTTTGAGCCGTCCCGAGGTCTTTCCACCTGAGAAGTTCATTTTTGAGTACCGGGTTGTTGTATTTGAGGTAAGTATCTTGCCTAACCTTGTGTGGGGGAACTACTCCTTAGGATTGAGTCTTCTTTGTTGATTGTAGTCCGTGTATGCGAGGTGACGAATTTGTACTCGGACTTATTTGCAATAGATTGCCCTTTTAGGATTTGTAGGTTCTTACGTTACTTGTGTATGAATTGTAAGTGTTACATTTGAATCATTGGTTGTTAATTTCATCCTTTCCTGTTAAAATTAGAATTACTTGCTTTGGATTCCTTCATTGGCTATTTGATCTTAATTGACTTAACTGAATATTCTACTTCTCTTATCATCATGCTATATTTTCTTCCTAAATTGCCTAATTGACTATAATTAGTGTCATCTAGCCTTATAGTTGATTAGCCGTAGTTGGAACATCTATTCGTTGGTGTCAAGCATGCCTGTGAGTCTTACATTGTGATTTATATGACCTTTCCCTTAAGTGCTACTTAGGTCTAGTTGTTAAACATTTATGTTGTTGATATTTCCTCGATGTTTCCTATTGCAAGGTCTTTGTTCAATCTGAGTTTTATTCCATTAAGTTAATTGTTTAGGCGAGATTGGTTATAGTTGTTTCCCTTGCTGGGATGATGTTGTTTTCATTGTTGACTCTCTTGTTGGGATGGTATGGTTTCTATTACTGTTTATGTTGTTAATGATATTGTTTGCATTGTTGACTCCCTTGCTGGGATGGTATGGTTTCTATTATTGTTCATACTGTTAATGATATTGTTTGCATTGTTGACCCCATTGTCGGGATGTTGTGATTTATGGTTCTTATTGTTGATTTTCCTTGCCAAACTGTTGTTCTTGATATTGTTTGGGTGAGGAAGAGTGTAAAGCACGAAGGGTGATGCCGTGTATTTATTTATTGTGAGGATGAGAGTGTAAAAGCACGAAGGGTGATGTCGTGCCATGTTATGATATTAAAAGCACGAAGGTTAATACCGTTCCGTTTCTATTTATTTATTGTGAGGATGAGATTAAAAGCACGAAGGGTGATGCCGTGCACTTGTTTTGGTGAGGATGAGAGTAAAGCACGAAGGGTGATGGCGTACACTTGTTTTGGTGAGGATGAGAGTAAAAGCACGAAGGGTGATGTCGTGCACTTGTCTTTGCATTATTATTTCCGTTGTTCCTGTTTGATATTTACTGCACTTGTTTAAGTGTTAATATTCCGTTGTTTTAATTTGGATATTCATATTGATCTCTTACTGCATTTATTGACAAGACTTGATTTTCCTCCTGTACTGCATGGCAAGTTTTGAGTTACGGACTGAGTTCTGATAGATTTACCTTGAGGAGATTATGATTACGAGATTTTATTGAAAAGTATTATTGAAAAAGTAATGGTTTCGAAATGATATTATCTGAAGGACTTTTACATCGAAGTTATATTGGAAAGGCACTCGTCTTGCATAAAATGATATTTGGAAGTCATTTATTGGGAAAGCATCTTTGGAAGTTTCGTATTTTGAAAGAAATTATGTTTTACGTAATTCTCTCTATTAAATATACTTATATATACTTTTGGAGAAAGTATGTTTTCAAAGAAAATTTTTCTATACTAAAATGATTATATTTGCAAAGTTTTTCATATGAACTGCTGTTTAAAGGTTTTCACCAGTTTATGGATTTTAATGGCTAAGGCTCGATGTGATCAAACAGACGTATAGTTGAGTTATTGGTGTTCTCTATTGCATTGTGTTTCCTTTCGGGTTGGCTTGTTTTGCTGTCCATCTTTCTGTGTATTTTTATGCTGTTTCGTGGTTAATTTCTGTAATTTCCTTCCGCATTATATTGTCATTGTTGTAAATTATTCCGTGAATTCTTAGATAGATGTAGTGTTCGGTTATTTCTATATTCATGTCAGTCATTTTGTAGACCAGTGGTGTTTTGACTAGTCCTCGTCACTACTCCACCGAGGTTAGTCTTGATACTTACTGGGCACCACTATGATGTGCTCATACTACACTTCTGCATATTTTTGTGTGATTATCCAAGTATATATTGTAGTAGTCACGTGGATGATTGCCGGGGAGACTCAAGGTAACCTGTTGCTGCGTTCGCAGGCTTCAGAGTCACCTATTCTTATAAGTAGTATCAATGCACTGTTGTATTTATTTCCAAACAACTGTATTTAGAAGTCGTAGGAGATTCATAGAGCTTATGACTTGTATTACCGGTTTTGGGAAAATTTATAAATTCAGTCAAGATTCTATATCGAGACTGTTAGCTTTCCTTTTATTATTGGTGTTATTCAGTAATTGCTAGGCTTACCTAGTCCCTAAGACTAGGTGCCATCACGTTACCCAACGGAGAAAAATTTGGGTCTTGACAAATATGGACATCCCAGCGATTTTAAAAAAATAATAACTCAAATATTTGCTAAGTTGGATAGGTAACATATTCTAGCAATGTTTTAAATGCTAAAGAGACGTAGAAACTTTACTTTTAGCTTATTAGCAAGTACACTTCCAGATACTATTATGTTTTCATCAGTTACTTGATTAAACTATTTGGTGTCCCAAAACACCTCTTAACTATATATCCTTATATATTAAAAACTTCCTCATCTATTTTTTAATGGTGCAAGTGATACGGTCTTCTATTTAACTCGGACTAACTTAAATATTAATTTAATTAAGAATTTTAACTAATTATCAAAAGTAATTAAATGGGTAAATGTTTGGGGGTTAAAAGGTCAAACAAAATGGGTGAAGGAATGAACACACATATATTTGTTAAAAAAAAAAATTTCTTTCAGCTCATCCGAGAATGGCTACGATATGCCTCAATAGGGATTTTCGCCATTGAACTTTATGAAACACTGTATTTTTCCATTAACCTTCGATTTTACTGGGAATTTTAGTTTAATATGAAATTTGGTATTAAAAATTAGGACTTGATAAAAATTTCAACTAGAAATTGGTAAAAATATGACTTTTGGTGGATCTATATAGTATTGAAAGAAGGAGACATGCGTGAAGAAGAAAGATAATTCTAGAAGAATAAGAGAAGAATTTTTTTTCTTCAGATGCACCTAGATGAAAGGAAGAAGAAAAAGAAAAAAGCTAGAATATAAAGAAAATAGAGAAAAATAATTTTTTTTTTAAAGATAACACTAACCTAATTAACATTAGACACGCCAAGTGGGGGCTATTTTTATGTATAAGTTTCCCCATATATTAAAAACTCCCTCGTTGATTTTTTAATGGTGTGTATGTTACACTCTTATATTTAGCTCAAACTAACTTAAATGTCAATTTAATTTTGAATTTTAACTAATTTTCAAAAGTAATTAAATGGATAAATGTTTGGAGAGGTTAAAAAATCAAAGAAAAAGGGTGAAGGGATAAACACACGGTAATTTGCTAAAAGAAAAAAAATCTCTTCCAGCTCCTCCGAGAATGGTTACGCCATGTCGTGGCCTTCGCTATTAAATTTCGATTAAACAATGAATTTTTTTTTATTAAGCTTCGATTTCACCGAGAATTTTAGTTTAATATGATATTTGAGATTTAAAAAAATTAGAGATTGGTAAAATTTTCATTAGAATTTAATAAAAATTATTGTCACGACCCAAATTCCCACCCTTTAGGCCGTGACTGCGCCTAACGTTGAACCCGCTAGGCCAGCCAACGTATAACTTGTAATAGCAATTAAAAATCATTTAGTACGAAATGAAATGCTAAATTTATCAACCTCAACCAACGTCCATCACACACTGGGATAACAGTGGGAAACAAGTCTCACCGCACATCAATAACGTACCTTTCCCAACAATAATCTTTCCAACATTGACAATAAAATTAATAAAACTTGAATGTGGAAAAGAGAAACATAACAATCATAAGATAACGTAAACTTCCCAAAATCGGGGTGTCACAATCTCACGGACCAACTACTGGAATGCTAAATACAAGTCTGGAAATAAAAATACAATACTGTCTTGGAAATAGGAAGAAAAGACAATGAAACGGTAAGGAGAGAAGCCTCGGGATCCACGAACGCCAGTGTATACCTCGA
>ML245257.1:2937-80992 GCA_005239495.1 Nicotiana undulata
TGTGACTCAGGGGCAATGAAAATATAAGTTCTCCCCGATCACGAATCAAACCTGTGACTCGGGGGCCATGAATGCGTGTATGCTACTGCACGAATGCATATATATATGTGTATATGTAGACACCATGGTACCGACTCTCCCACACTCAATGGGATGGGATACTTACACCTTACTTGATAGCCAAAGCTAGGATTTTCATCATATAATATTCTTTGCTCATAATATTACCACGATTGAACAATTCAAGTACGAGAAGGAATTTTAACCACTTTCGTTTAGCTCAACGACTCATCATCTCATTTATTCTTTACTCTATCAATTATATCAGGAGTAACACAATTACTCAATTGATGGAGTTCATAATTCTTATCTGAATATTATGTACGTTAAATTTGCAGCTATCATAGCTCAAGTTCATCAAATATCAGTAATAACTTGTACAAAACATCAGATAATATCAAACAGCAATTAGAACATGCTCGTGGGTCCTACGGCTACCCAACATACAATATAGATGCCACGTAGGACTCTCGTCACGTGGTAATACTTTTTCAAAAGTTTTTAGCAAAAAAAGCGTACGTAGCCCCCCCCTCCCCCCAACGAGCACAATTAGCAATCAAGAGCCTAGGGGACATTTCCCCGTTACAAAGTTTGGAAAAGAGACTCACCTGGACAAGTATTCCTCCGGCCAACGGACCAATCAACAAGATGCACGAATCCTCCGAATCACCCTCGATGGCTCGCAACTAGACAAAAGCACATAATTATATCAATTTAGGAAGATTCGAGGAGGATTTATCAAATATTTCCTTAAAAACGTATTCTTGACGTACTTTGGAAATTCAACTCCGAGCCTCGGCGTCCGGAAAATTATAATTCTTGAAGAAACGCGCTATACGTCGCCTAAGGATCAAGATTAACTCAATTAATCATCCCTCAATGGCCCAAAAATCAGAATTCATATTAACATCAAACCCCTCTTTCTTCCCCCAACAATTTATTATGAATTTTCCATGAATTAGGAAGAGAAAATTCTCAAAGAACGGAAGAATTGACATGCGGAGGGTTAAGGAATCACTTACCTGAGTTCCTAGGCCAAATTATCCGTTCTGGAGCTCTTGGGGTCATCAACAATGGAGGAAAATATGATTTTGGGAATGAAATCACGACTTGGGCCTTTTATTAGGACTGCCCAGCAGTTTCCACACCTGCGACTTTTGGATCGCAGGTGCGGACTCGCACCTGCCGAAATTGGGTTGCGCCGACGGAAAATGGCCTGGGCACTGGGGGATTTTTCGCACCTGCGGACAATTGTCCGCGCCTGCGAAGCCGAGCCAGCGGAGAATAGGCCGCTCTTGCGATGGCCTGGGCCCCTGGAAAAGGTCGCGCCTGCGGGCCTTTGTCCGCTCTTACGGAGCCGCGCCTGCGGAGAGAAGGCCGCCCCTGCGGAAGGAGCCGCACCTGCGAAGGGAATTCCGCTGGTGCGAACCTCGCTCCTGCGGCTCATGGACCGCTGGTGCGGTCACACCAGTAAATTCCCACCAGCAGTTCAATTGCTGGTTTTTGACCCCGGTCGGGGTCCGGGAGACCCCTAGNAGAATGACCCCAAACTTTGCGGACAAGTCATAAATGACTATACAGAACTATTACCGGTTTCGGAATTCCATTCGGACCATGATATCACGAGGTCCAATTCTAGGCTGAATTCCAAATCACATGAAATCCTGAATTCCAATTCAGGTGCCGAAATGCTCTAGGGTCATCAGAAACCCGAGGCGAACACACTCCCAAGTCCGAAATCATCATCCGGAGCTGTTGGAGCTGTCAGAACTCGATTCCGAGGTCGTTTGCTCAAAATGCTGCTCGGAACCAAAATCAGCCAAATAGGCTAGCCTTCAGGAACCAAGTGTTCCTGAACTGGCCAAATCACTTCCGAATCTCGAACTCCCGGACCACACAATTCATAAAGCACGAGAAGTCACTATGGGAAGAGTCATTCACGGGAACGGAGTCCCAACACACAAAATGACCGGCTGGGTCTTTACAGCTACGTACGTACCAAGTGACGAGAGTCCGTACGTAGGGGCTACTATTGTTATGTCCGGTTAGTTAGGTCCCACATCATGCCATGTATACTTCTTGTAATGAATTAGATATATGTTATAATATCCTGTTATGTGGTTTTGTTTCTCTGAGATTTATGGATTTTAAAATAATATGGAAGGAAATTGTTTTCAGGAAAAAAAAGTTATGAAATGAATTGACGTACGGGAAGGAATGTGTAAGAAATTATTTATGGAAAGTATTATGAAAGGAAAATAAATGACTTATAAGTTTTGTACTCATGTAAGAAATTATTGTTTTCCCGAGCTTTCATTTACTTAAATAATTGGAAAGGATTGTGGTGAAATGAACTTTACATTCTGTGTGCGCATGTTGTCGCTTCGTAATTTACATCCCGCGAGTGATATGTTATTTCCTTCACTTTTATGGGAGCGGGTCGTACGCCACGATAGATTTATAGTGCACTCTTGGTTCAGGCCGGCCGATCCCTGGCAGTGCATAGGGATTTAATTAAGAATGCACTCTGGTACGGGCCGGTCGATCCCCGACAATGCATGGACGAAGTTACACTATGATATGATATGATTACATTGATAGACTCACTCTTGGTATGGGCCGGTCGATCCCCGGCAGTGCGTAGGCAGGATTATTGTTAAGCATGCACTCTTGGTACGAGCCGGTCGATCCCCGATAGTGCATAGCTATTCTTCACTATGATATGATATGATTACATTGATAGACTCACTCTTGGTATGGGCCGGTCGATCCCCGGCAGTGCGTAGGCAGGATTATTGTTAAGCATGCACTCTTGGTACGAGCCGGTCGATCCCCGATAGTGCATAGCTATTCTTCACTATGATATGATATGATTACATTGATAGACACACTCTTGGTACGGTCCGGTCGATCCCCGGCGGTGCGTATGCAGGATTATTCGTTAATCATGCACTCTTGGTACGGGCCGGTCGATCCACGGCAGTGCATAGCTGTTCCCCCTCATGACTCCAGCCGGTTGTCTTATTCCTGTGTGCGCATGATTATTTGGCATTGTTTCATGGATATCGACTTGTGTTTGATATCTGGGAGAAAGAAAGTGGCCATTGTTACTGTTCCAATACTTACTTGGATTTCTGTGCTTTATACATAATTGCTACTCACTGTCTTACATGTCTTATGCTTTTATTCGTTTTATCATTATTATATCATACTGTTGGACCTTAGTGAGTGTCAAGTCGACCTCTCGTCACTACTTCTTCGATATTAGATGGGATACTCACTGGGTACATATATGTATTTGTACTCATACTACACTTTCTGTGCATTGTGTTGCACATGTACCTTTATAGTACAGTGATCGATTTGGGGACTTATATGGACTGCATTCATCCAGAGGCGTTCCACAGCTGCCAAAGTCTCCCTTCTGTGTACTTACATTTTATATTTATTACCTTTGTCCAATTTGTTTTTCAGACAAGCGTTGTATAATTGTATAAATTCTTAGAAATTTCTCATGGACCTGTGTCACCGGGTTCTGGGGATGTCTTGGTTNNGCAACTGATTAAGGGGTCGTCTTGCCTGACAATGGTGTCTGGCGCCATCACAACCCATAGGTTTTGGTTCGTGACAATGGTTTTGAAGATTGAAAAATGCCTACCCAGTTGAACTAGGCCCATCAGGGCAAACATTATCAAACAAACCCATTGGCATAAGAAGCGTACATGCACAAGAGATAAATATGATATGTGAATTATCTATGAACTAAGAGGTTGTCTCCTAAAGGGAAAAGGTTGCAAAGTGATAAGAATAAAGAGTTCGAATTCAGCAAGGACAGAAACAATCGAGGAAGTTGAGATGAACACAAACTCTTCCACCAAGGAAGAGTTGCACTAGAACTGAACAACAACATCTCAACTACGGATTCTATAAATTGTTGAAACATTCATGCTGAAGAATTGATCGCACAAAGACAGAAGTGAAACAAGAATTGAAAGCAAAATTAC
Organism: Nicotiana undulata; assembly: GCA_005239495.1. Taxonomy (NCBI): domain Eukaryota; kingdom Viridiplantae; phylum Streptophyta; class Magnoliopsida; order Solanales; family Solanaceae; genus Nicotiana; species Nicotiana undulata. The sequence goes on from ML245257.1 coordinate 7,002, forward strand.
CAAAGCAATTTTGCAAGCAGAATCCTTGTGCGACACAAAAGCTACTTGAACCAGCTAGAAGAACCAGTTCCATCTGTTATCTTTTGAGTCTAGTTGGTTTGTAGTAGGTGATTAAATATTGTATCTTTCAGCTTTATTAGAAGCAATTGTAATAGGTACACAGTGATCAAGTTAGAGTTAACTTGAAGTTTGTCGCAATTAGCTAGAGGCTAGTTTGCCACAAAGGGATTAGAGTTAGTCCTTAGGTTTACAAAAGAGTTTATTTTGTAAATGTTGTTTGGCTCAGAGTTGTAGTGAAGAGTTTGGGAAAATCCTACTGGGAAGTAGGTCGTGGTTTTTTCACCTTTTGAGCCAGGTGTTTTCCACGTAAAATTGCTGTGTTCTTTAAATTTCTGCAATTACTTTTCCGTAAATAGTAGAAGTTGGAACACCAAGAAAAACCATGTTCTTCTATAGATACTGCACTCGAAAATTGGACACCACACAAATCACCCCCCTCTTGTGTGATATTGACGTATAAAACAACACACCGTCTGGTCATGGGTCAATGTACATGTATAAATAAATGCAATGAATGATTAGTACGTCAATAAAATCTCTTGGAACATCATAAGACCATTATACCTCTGATTAATATCATGAAACAAACTTTATCAACTTACGTATTTTTTGAGACCCATGAGTAGACGATAGAATAATAAGACTTATGGGAGAATACGAATATACACATCTCTAGCATTTCTACGAATATAGTAATTTATGGAAGTTGTGTATTTGCTCGTTTCGTTTGTGTCGTATAGATCATGCCAAAAGAAAGAAGGGAAAGGCTTAACATACCTAGAGTAGGGAAAAATTCATTTGGTATTCTTGAGAAGGATTGCACCATACTCCCGTAGAGTTGCAAAATCCCATTGTTATTACACAGTGAAATGACGTAGGAAATTGTGCTTAAGACCGTTACCTTGATGAATATGACCATCTTTAATTTGTGATAAAATCCTCACATTATTGTAGCAAAATTTGAGCACAATCTTGATATTTGTTTTTCCCATTATTGAAGAGAATATTCTGAGGAAGTTTAGCATTAGTGGAGATAGCAACAATGGCATATCCCAATAGCTTAGATATTAAAGGAAGCAAATAATCTTTCTCTGGGAATTCCATCCGTGTATCTTTAGCAAGCATTCATAAGAACTCCGTAGGATTACTACATATGTAATCATAATCATTTTGAGAGATCTTTTATATAGTTTGAGTGTGGGCCCGTTTGTTTTATGACAAAGCCATATAATCCTTATATTGTGACACCTTCAAGAATCATACTTTAAATGACCAATCTTGCTTCCACGTAATGCATTTTTTAACTTATCAAAATTTCATCCATTTTCCTTAATCAATTTGTTAATCCACCAACTAATCCAATAATTAACCAATTATCCACTTAATTAGGAGTTATCTCAAATCACTTAAAATACTACTTACTTTTAATACACTTTGCACCCCTTTCTATTTTGGCCATGTGGTACCTTGTATGGCATTGGTCCATAAATACGGGGTACTATAGTTTGGACCATATTTTACCCCAAAATGTCAAACCTCGACGAAATTCATTTTCTTCAACTTTCTTACCCTCTCAACTTCACGAATTTACTCATCACTTTCTTGAAATGCATAATGCTTATAATCTCTAAATAATCTTTTTCTTGAACTGATGTCAATTATCTTACAACAAATCCAACGTACAATACTACATGGTGTTACATCATCGTAATATAATACTGCGAGGCATAACATCATCGTAATAAAATATTGCAGGGCATAACGTCATCGTAATATAATACTGTGAGGCGTAACATCATTGTAATATGATACTATGGGGCATAACATCATTCCCCCCTTTGGAACATTCGTCCTCGAATGTTGACTAATGTACTTATCATTCTCATAACCCATAGCTCTTGCAAGTACTTTAATATTCTCGTTTCCATTTAGGCAATTGTGCTTTGAATTAATTCGAAGGCTAGGGCATTCCTCCCTTTTAGCCTCTTTCTCACACCAGGACTTGTAGTCGGAATCCGTTTACTTGCTACCTTCTATCATGCAGCCTATACAACTCTAACTTTGTATGTGCGCCTATGCAACTCTTCTCTCCTCGTTCCTCCATCTTTTACCCAATATCTAGGCTTCACTTTGTGAATATATACAAAATTATGTCAAGCTGTCCCTCTGGGCGTCATTAGCTTTATGACATCTAAGTAGGCCATACTATACCATAGTTCTTACTTTGATTTATCGTTGCAGAGGCCTGCTATCAAAATCTAGCTTACTCTTGTTTCTTATCCCATATGTATAAATCTAAGTTCGTTAATGCTTCCTCGTTACTATTCATCTTAAGAATGACGACCTAATCTCATCTCATACTTTGTGACTTTTATCCATCCATTATGATTTGCCTCAATATTGATCTACAATATACCACTGATAACTTGAAACTTCTTACATAAAACCTTGCCACTAGGGCTTACGTTGCATCAGGGAATATTTGAAGTTATTTCCATAATCGCATTATATAGTATCTCGATGTTATTCACCTTATGGGGGTATTCTGATCTCGTGCCGTCCGCGAAATCTTTTCTTCTTCTCCTTTTTTTTTTCTTCAAATCATTATTTAATTGAAGTCCCAAACGTTATCTTTTACCTGTCACAATTACACCTTTATTTCACCACCAGGGCAACAATTCTATCTCTTCTAAATGCTACTAGTATTAGACTCCTTTGAGTTCATTCAGGCTACTGAGCCTTTTATTACTTAGAGAACCCATGAGCTATGTGGTTTTCATGGGCTTAATCTCGAGAACTTATTCATTCTCGTCACCTTCTCACTCACCATTTCTTCTTTTTACTCTTATCTTCCTAAAACCTTATCGCTCTGTCATACTTTATCTTGCGACCTACATATATCCTTTTATATTGCTTGCGATCTTGCTTGCACCATATATTTCCTTGTATTATTCTAGAACAACAAGCGAGACATCTCATTGTCTCTAACTCTTCTTTACTCTCTTGGCTAGATCTCTCGGTACCTAGAAATCATAGGCTGGAAAATATACCATTGACAATGGTGCTACCATTCCTGGATACTGAATCCCCGTGCTTCTAGACTTCTATCCGAAGTATGGACTATTCACAGCCTTATGCATTTGAGTATCTCGTACGTTGTTCACCTTTGCCTTACTTACCTTAAAATCTCGCATCACATCTTGCATCTCTTTCATAACCTCCCTTCCACATACGTATGATTCACATCCACAACTTGGAGCTTTATTATAATACTACAATTCAGTGGGAGCTTCATACTGACTTCTTATGAGATTGTTACCTTTCTAACTTGCTTTATCGTAGAGCTGTTATAGACTATGGGTTTTGTACTATCTCTCTTGTACCTCTGATATTAAGGCTGGTCCTGCAATGTTCTCGATCACTATTTCTAGAATTTTCTAGGTCCAATAATCAGACTCCTGATTTACTTAGTTGATGCAACTCTTTTGTTTCCTCTTTCCTTTGATCAACCTTCGTGTAGGCTTAAGCAATCTTCCCATCTGCGGCTCATGGTATTAGCTATTACTTTAGTACTTCATGGACGCTATAGAATATCTAGGATATAATCTTCTAACAATTCAATTCTTTGTTTATGACCTGGACTCAATTCTTCCTTTTAACTTATATTGGAGTTTTCTACGGCTGTATGATTTTCAATATGTATATATACTCCAAAATCGCAAGTGCATTCATAATGTAACCAACTCAGGATCATTGATCGAATAGTTCCTTTCGTTCCTTCCCAACTTTCTTTAAACGTAAGCTATTACTTTTCCTGGTCTCCTGCCTCCTTGTTGTGTGCACACTTAACTTATCTTAGTTCCCACACATGCCGGAATTTTCGTGCAACTCATATTATCTCGAATATTACTTTTGACTTTACTTCTTGTTCGTTAGCCACGATAGGTTCCACTCTTTTTTATAGCGTGCATAGAATGTTATAGTGAGACTATTTTTACATGGCCATTTTTTTTCTCCTTCGAGTTACCATGTTTATGTTCAAGCCTTCTTCCTTATTTCCTCAGTTAGTCTTTCGTTGTAGTACTTAGGGAAGACCTTCTAACTCTTGTAAATCCGCGAGCTTATTACATCGCATACCCGATGGAATTCTGGATGTTTGTACTCACCTAAAATTATCCGTAGTTCTTACCCCACCCACACCCTTGTGCTTGTAGGATTGCTTTTGAACTGATATTTTGCATGTCTTCCCAGTGGAACTCTCTTTTATTTCCATAACATTCATACGATACCTGTTGATACCTAATTTTTCCCTATAATATTTTCAAAATGCATATATACCTCCAAACCTTTGCATTAGTATCAAATAATATTTTTCCATAATTCCTGATTTTGTTTAAGGATTGTTAATTAATATCTCCGTATTTTTATTATAGAAATAATTATTAATTGCACTACAAATGGCTTTATAACCATTTATGACTTAATCCTACTATTGATATTTATACTAAGCTTTAATTATTTTACAAATAACCAAATTTACATGTCTGGGTTATAATTGCAATAACTCTGCAATAATATCCCATGTATGCATTATTACATTATTTTACCAGATAATAGCTTTTTGTATTTTTAAAATATTGAGTAATCGTTTTAAAACATTTTTATGCATGAAAATCATTTTTAAAATTTGTTAATTATTTTTATATATTTTTTTATCAATTAATTGGGTATTTAACAAATAGCTTTTTTTCATTCTTTTAATTTTTCGGACCTAACCTACTATGTCAGCCCAAACCCCTTAATATACCAGCCCAATTCACCCCCAAGCCCAATTTGTGCCTACCCGACCCAATAACCCCGCTTGATCGTGGCCGATAAATGGTCCACATTAATACTTACCCTTTTAGTTATAAACCAAACCTTAACCCCTCCTCCATTCTTTCCCTTCCACCGTCATCGTTTCCCCCTAAACCCTTCATTCTCTCTCGACCACCCTAAACTCTAATTGCCGCCACCGGCAAAAAAACTCCCGTCTATGGAGTTTTTGTGTATTCCCTGACCATTACCGGCCTTCTATACCTCCTGGCTATTTGATTACATGGATCCTTAAAAGAATCTCAAGGAGATTCAACTTGGTTCTTGCCCGAAACTAGTTGATATGCCTGTCTATGGCCTTTCTTGTTTGTGAGTACTGATTTTCTCCTATTTTTAGTTCAAATCTATGGCTTTTAATCAAGTTTCTTTCATCTCTGTCGTTTTTGAAAACCATAGTTCTACGAACAGTTGAATCTGATCAGATCTTTGTATATCTGAAACGGTTCGAGTATCATTTGGCGTTTTCCCTCGAAAATCTTCTGTTTTGGGTTAACTATTTCGATTCCATTATTTTTTGAAATTAGGATTTGTCCCTGGTTTCATCAAAAGGGTTTTTTACTTTCAAGTGTTTAAACTAATGGTTTCTTTCCTAGCTTGATTGATTCTCTTATATATGCTTAAACCCTAGTTGTTTCTATTTGTGACACTGGTTTTCTTCAATTTTCTTCCGTTAATTATTTATTTCTGTCAACCCAATATACTTATTGATTTCTATTAGGGATTGGAACAATTTTTCCTATTAAAATCAGTATTCCTTTGGATTTTTACTTAATTGATTTCTATTAAGGATTTGAGTAATCTTTCCCGTTGAAATCAATATTCTTTGGGATTTTTACTGATTTATTTCTATTAGGGATTCGAATAATTTTCTTGTTAAAATCGGTATTTTCTTGGATTTTTACTTATTTCGTTATTTATGACCTTGATTGATTATACTTGCCTTAGTTAATTATCAGTACGGTTTGGGGATTTGACTGACTCCCTATATGGTATGAGATTGATTTCTTTCTTTATTTGAGCCCAGTTCTGTACTGTTAACTAACTCTCCCCAATTTAAGGGGTCTTTTCCGGATTTGTCTATAGGAATTGATACCATAATTGGCTGAATGATTTTAGTTGATTGTTTACGAACTGTGATTCCATTTTTACCTTATTTGTTTGACCTCACTAAAGTGCTATATATACACTCTCATTCTGATTCTTCAGGACATGAACAATAGTTCACAAAATACACACACACACTTTACTCTCTCACCTCTCTGCTACTTGTGTTCATTGCTTGTCTAGCCAGCTGAAAGCCAAGGCTAGACTATTGAATCCTGCATACCGTTTCATCTCCTATTTGCTTCCTCTAAGTGGTATGTATTTATTCTTAATTTCAAACTATGAATCTTTAACATGTTGCTTTACTTCTGATTTAATACATGCCTCTTCTGTACTAGTCTAACTACTTATGTACTTAGCTCTGTGTCTACCCTGTTTGGAGCATGTTCACTCCTGTTTATTGCTTTGATCAACATGTTTAAGTTTCACTCTTTCTTGTTTATTTCTTTAGTTAGAATATTTACTTCTGTTTGTGTATTCAATCCTCCCTGTTTACTGCCTAAAACCAACATGTTTACTTTATGTCTAAGACTCTTGTCATTCCTGCGTTGCAACTCCAACTAGTATGTCTCTTGTGTGTAATTGAATTGGTGTCTTCCTTGATCTCAACCAACATGATCACCTCTGTATCACTGCTTTTAATCAGCATGTTTGTTGCTGTGTTTAAACTCTGTGTCTTCTTGCCTCTTGCCTTAAGTTAGTATGCTTACCCTATCGCTGAGTATGGTTGTTAGACTTGAGTGATTCCTATTTAGACCCTAAATCAGTATGTCCTAGTGAATTGTTATCTGCCCCTGCCTGCTCTATGCTCCTGCTGACTAGCATGCTTTCCTATCACCCTGTTTCTATGTGCTCTTGATTCAAGATTTCTGTGTTCCCAACCCCTGCTCCCTTCTCTGTGAAGTTGTTTGTTCTCAGCATGCCATATGTTCACCTAGGGTTAACGAATAAACTAAAATTGAATTTGGGTAATGTGAGCCTTTGCTTTGAGGCTTTGTGACTCTGTTCTGTGTGCTTTTTGTGTGATGAACCTTTGTTCAGAATTTTTCTAAATTATTTTCTTTTCACCCCTGATATGTTTTCATTTCTAAATTGTTTTACACTTCTCACATGTTTTCTCTTCTAAACTATTTTAACTATTTTCACTTCTAAAGTATTTTTACTTCTAAACTATTCTCACTCATGAACTGTTTTACTTCTGGACTATTTTCCCAAAACTGTTTCCACTTGTTCAAGCACTATCCTCCACTCCTACTTTTAGAATACCTAGGATTCTGCCCTTTCTAGTGTGTGTACTGCCTAGGAGTCCATGAGACTTCTCCGAACTCTGACACACTGGTCTTCCCCTTACACACTGCACACAACTGTTTCTCTTTAAAGGGGTCTTCTTGTGAGCATTGCACGGGGTCCCTGAGGCCCTTGGGAACTTTGACGCACCAGGATACTCTCTCTCGGACACTATGAGGTCTTGGTAATTTGGACTCGACTGAAGGCCTGGTTTTCAGGGTTTACTTTGGGGCCTATCCAGGCTCCCTATCGTATAGCATTGTTTATTCTGTAATTTATCGTATGGTCTGTAATAATAATTCTTGTAAAATAGATATTGGGATATTAGTAAAATGGGAGGGACTTATATATATTTTTGTGGGGGAATCAGGTAGAAATCATGCTCTTAGGACTATTATGATTGTCTACCTGCATTAGAAATCATGCTTATAGGATTGTTTTTGTGCATTAGAAAAACATGCTTATAGGTGCATCATATCATTTGTTCTAAAACTTCTACTTATTAAAGTTCTGCAAACTCATGTCTGATTAGAAATCCTGTCACTAGGTTGCTATTAACTCTGCCTAATAATCATGATCAATCTTTTATGTGCATTAGTAACCATGCCTATATTGTAAAAATAAGTAGCAACCATGTCTATAAGAGTAATTTTAAAGCAGTCCCAACACCTACATAGCATGTTTATAAAGATAAATGTATAAAATCCGTTCAGTAATGTTCAGCACCTAGACAGCATGCCTATAGGACATAATGAACCCAAACTTCCTGTTTAAAATTGCTTGTTAGTATTAAGACTCTGATTAACAATTAGATATTGTGTTTATAGGACATCTCAGATCCACGCCTAGGCAAGCCTGTAGGATAATTAAACTCTTGAAAAATGGTAAAATTGTGCTTTGTTTAATTACTTGTGAACTGCCCAGATTCAGCAAGCCCTAAAATCAGTAGGCAAACTGATTAGGTTTCCACTACCTCGCTTTAATAAAATATTGCATATAGTCTGCTTTCATGCTCACTTATATCCTACTTTAGGACTTTTGAAATGTCTGTAATCCTGTTGTTTGAGACGTGCTATTGTCTGCTTATTTGAGGAGGTAAAAGTGATCCTTTAATTGTTCCTTTATGTGAATGCCCTATTTGTTTTTGCCTGTCGCTGAAATTTTCTCCTTTTAAGAATCTTAAGAGAGTCTAGAACTTCCTTAATTAGAGGTCCTAAACACTTCCAGGGCCATAAGTAAGGGACGGGTAATGCACGCATAGAGTACGTTTAATTAGAATCGCTTATATAACCACTAAGGGGAGGGTAATTAGTAAAGGATATGATGACATGTGCGCTAATGCCATGCGTAACACCTCTAATTGAGGAAAGTTTACCGGGTATTGCAAAGAAGTGATCCTATAAGCTAATAAACCTAGTACCTTTTTATTCCCATTTTTGTAATCCATATGTGCTTAAACTGCTTTACTTGCTTAATGACTAATTCACAAAAAGGGTTTGGTCGAGACCCACCGTTGTGGACCTCGATGGGTGCCTAACACCTTCCCTTTAAGGTAATTTCAAGCCCTTACCCAATCTTCGGTAATGTAAACCGGTTTCATGAATTACTAGCATAAGGTGCCCTAACGCACCTTAAATCCGTTAGGTGGCTACTCTTCAATTTCCATACCCCTTTCACAAAAGGAAATGAGTTGTCCCAAAGAATATCGAAACCCGAACTCCGTGAAAAAGGAAAAAAGAGGGCGCGATAGCATGACGACTTTGCTGGGGATTTAGGCTTTTACCATAACAAATTTGCTTTGTGAATTAGTCTAAGCATGCTTTATTCTGTTGATACATGTGCACCCTTTCCGTTTCCCTTTATGTGAACTTAACCATTTATTTTTAAGTATATATTTCTCTATTGCAAAACTGACTTGTCTCCTTGTTTTCCTTCTTAACTATCTTTCAAATTTTATGTACTGCATTCATTACTTCTCTAACATGCAAATACGTCACAACATGCTAATTACTTCTGCATTAATCATGCTCAACATCATATTCCACTTGTGCATAATCAAGCCTATAGCAACGCTTGATAAGTGGTTGCTCTCTTCCAATATATCACCCTTTAAATTCGGAAAGGCTTATTTGCTGTAAAACTAGTCGATCAGCAGTGGAGTCGACGGTTCCGTGCCTTTCCCCTCAAGTTGTCCGCTTGAGGGTACCAGTCTAGACCCTCATAGAAACCTTACTCTTATTATAACTGTGCATGCATCATGGTCAAACCTAGTTGGGTTACTATGTTGTCCACATAATAACCCTTTAAGACGAGCCTTATCCAAAGTCCACCGGGGTTTTCATAATCCCAACGGACGCAACCACGTTTTGTTCATTAATTTAGGATAACTTAATGCCAATATGCTAATCATGAATGTATAAATAGTCGAATCAGGTGGGGGAAAAGGTCCTAACCTACTTTGTTTTAAGAAAATGAGGCACGAGGTCCCCAGGTTCGGCATGGTCGGCAACATACCACCACTGCTACTAGATTGGTGGGAAGATCTTCCCTCGAGTGATAAGAAACATGTGAAGAAAATCTTAGGAAACTTGCCATCCCTGCTAGACATTTAGCCGAACAACATGCTGATCGAAGCTGCAACCTTATATTGGGAAGTGAGAGGGCCGTGTTTCATTGTGGGGACATAGAAATGACCCCACTCCTAGAAGAAATCGGGGGATTTGCTGGGCTACCTTGGGACAGCCTCAGGCTATTACTATCGAAATATCGCACTATTAAGGGGTTTCTACAGTTCAAATGGTCTAAAGAAGAACGCTGAGCTAGAGTGTTTGAAGAAGTCTTATATAACCTTCGACTATTTGTACGAGAGATACAGTCATAGCAAGTCCTACCGTATATTCCATGACGAGTTTCCCATCACTTTTCTGGGTCACATGCACCGCAGAGTTTTTGTATTCATTGTATGCTTCTCGGGTCTGATAGTGTTCCCAATGAAAAGGGAAAGAATCCACACTAGACTGGCTATGGTCACCAAGACCTTAATGGAAGGAATCGAGGGACACACATACACCATAATCCCTATGATCATAGTTGACATCTACCGGGCTTTGGATCGCTACTAGAAAGGGTTTAAGCATTTCGAGTGTTACAATTTTCTGCTACAATTGTGGTTATTGGAGCATCTTCAAAAGGGTCAAAATTGCTAGGAGTTTCAATGAAGGGCTTGGAATGATCATATTGCCTTCCATCATCCTAAGCGGATGACTTATATTCCGAACAGGTTTGCTCAATCGTAAAGTGCTAAAGAATGGGTAGAGTTCTTCGACATTTTGACTGAAGAGCAAGTCCAGTGGATGTTTGAATAGTTCCCTACTGACGAGTTCATTAGTTGGGACGCTCCACCCTTAGTATTGATCGTGTTAAGGGGAATACACCCCTATGTTCCTATCAGGGTTATGAGGCAAGCAGGCATGAAGCAAGTCGTACCACGGGTTACGAAGATGAGTCATTTCCAAGCAGATATTCAGGATGACAACATACACTACAGGTGCCAAGCTCAACATATGTGGCACTGCAAGATCATTGTGGAGGATAATACCATTGAGCCAGACAGGTATCATGCAGGGTGTGCACCCTTTTACCCCGCATAGTTGGATGATAGCCTAGATGGGATAATGAAGCCAGGAACCGGTCGGGGAAACAGGGTCATAGATGAAGATGCTGAGACCCAAGTCAAATACAACAAATTGCGCAAGAAGATTCCTGATCAGATATCTATCCTGTCGCTACTACAGAATTCAGAAGCACACAAGAATGCTCTCTTAAAGATGTTGAATGAAGCATACCTACCTAACAACATCACCGTCGGAGAAATGGCTAATATGGTGGGGCAGGTGCTAGAAAGTCACAAAATCAACTTCCACGAGGACGAGCTGCCACCCGAGGGTTTGAATCACAATAGGGTACTGCATATTATAGTGCAATGCGAAGACAATTTCATCTCTAGGGTTCTTATCGAGGTTGGATCTAGTCTCAATATTTTCCCATTGACAACACTAAAGAGGTTGGGCAAAGGCCAGCATGAGATACGAGACGGGACTATGAACATGAAGGCATTTGACGGGTCTCAAAGAGCTACTATCGGAGAAATCAATCCTTGTCTACAGATGGGGCCTAAGTGGTTTGATGTCGAGTTCCATGTGCTGGACATATCTGCATCATATAATCTGTTGTTAGGACAACAATGGATACATGCCGCTGGGGCTGTAGCATCAACCTTGCATCAGGCGATGAAGTTCGAGTGGAACCACCAAGAAGTAATCATCCATGGAGATGGGAGCAACCCCACTCACACCCGTCAGACCATCCCAGTGGTTGAAAATAGAAGAAGGCTAGGTGGAGAGACTTATCATCATATCGAGCGGGTCAACGCAATCGACAAAGACAAGTGGTGGGATAGCAACATAGCAAGCATGATGAACTGGAGAGGGTATGACCCTGGCAAAGGTCTTGGTAAAAATCCTCAGGTCATCACCAAGCCAATACAGCCAAAGCGCCATGGAACCACTTTCGGGTTGGGATTACACTTGGCAAGAATACAATGACTAGTCACCACCATGACGTGTCCGTACTATCCACTTGAGCATCCTGTACCGCACCTGAGTCAGACTTTCCAGGAGATCGACGTCATATGGGGATCAGAGGAGGAAGAAGCACTGGCAACCTTGAGGAACCTATTCCTGGAAGATGATGACATGGATTGCTGCATAATTGTTGAGGAGGAGAAGGAAGGACCTACCATCCGAGCTGTGGATAGAGGGACATTCCTCAAGAACTGGGCTGTCAGACAATCCAGGGCCTAACGAGTCCCATGGTAGCAAGGCTGAACAACATTATTTATTTTGTTTTCTGAAAAAAGAATGATTTCCCTTTTTGGCATTCTATTTTAAACAATATTTCCAATGTTCCAAAAATGTTGTTTTAATTATTGAGAAATCGCATTTGTTTGACGCTTTAAATGAATTGATGTTTATTATTACCAGTTTCTCTTATATAATTATCTATACAGCATTACTATTTCATGTCTTGATGAACCGGCAACTGTGACATGTAATAAGACAATGCAAAGGATAGTGATTCGAAAGAAGAAGATGCCATACCCGAGGAAATCGTCAGAGAAGTAGAGGACTTTGAGAACAAGCCTAAGTCCAACCTGGATGAAACTGAAATAATCAACTTGGGAGATTCTAAAAATATCAAGGAGACCCACATCAACATTCACTTGTCGCCGTCAGAAAAAGAAGAGTACACACAATTCTTGAAAGAGTATGAGGACATTTTTGCATGGTCATACGATGATATGAACGGGTTAAGTACATCTATTGTGGCTCACAAGTTGCCCACAAACCCAATGTATCCGTCAGTGAAGTAGAAACTCATGAAATCCAAGCCTGACATGAGTCTGAAAATCAAAGAGGAGGTTACCAAGCATATCAAGGCCAAGGTCCTCAGGGTGGTTGAATACCCGACTTGGCTAGCAAACATCGTGCTAGTTTCGAAGAAGGATGGGAAAGTCAGAGTCTGTGTCGATTATAGGGATCTCAACAGAGCCAGCCCATAGGATGATTTCCCGCTTCCAAACATACACATATTAATTGAAAAATGTGCCAAACATGAGCTCCAGTCCTTTGTAGATTGTTCGCCGGTTACCATCAGATTTGGATGGACAAAGAGGACGCTGAGAAAATGGCTTTCATTACACCATGGGGTGTACTACTATAAGATGATGTCGTTCGGCCTAAAGAACACTGGGGTCACCTATATGAGGGCCATGACTACCATCATTCATGACATGATACATAAGGAGATCGAGGTGTATGTGGAAAATGTCATCATTAAATCCAAGAAAGCCACGGATCATATAGCAGACATAAGAAAATTCTTTGGCAAATTGCGGAAGTACAACTTGAAATTCAACCCCGCAAAGTGTGCATTCGGGGTTCCTGCCGGAAAGTTACTGGGATTCAGCGTGAGCCGCTGAGGGATAGAATTGGATCCGTCAAAATTCAAAGCCATCCAGGAGCTACCACCACCAAAGAGTAAGAAGGATGTAATGAGTTTTCTAAGACGGCTAAACTACACCAGCCGATTCATAGCCCAGTCCATAGTTATATGTGAGCCAATTTTCAAGAATTTGAAGAAGGATGCTGCAACTAGTTGGACCGAAGATTGTCAAAAGGCTTTCGACAAGATCAAGGAATACCTATCAACACCACCGGTCTTGGTCTCGCCAGAGCCAGGTAGACCATTGCTACTCTACCTTGCAGTTCTAGATAGAGCTTTCGGCTGGGTTCTGGGGCAGCATGACGAAATAGGGAGAAAAGACCAGGCTGCCTATTACCTGAGTAAGAAGTTTACTCCGTATGAAGCGCGGTACTCTCTGCTGGAACGTACATGTTGCGCTCTGACCTGGATAGCTCAGAAGCTGAGGCATTATTTTTGTGCTTATACAACATACCTCATATCAAGAATGGATCCTTTGTCTTTCAGAAACCTATGCCCACTAGCAAGCTGGCTAAGTTGCAAATGTTGCTAAGCGAGTTCGACATTGTTTATGTAACTCAGAAGGCAGTCAGGGGAGAGGCACTAGCGGATCATCTTGCTGAAAACCCTCTGGAAGGACTCACGAACCCCTAAAAACTCATTTTCCCGATTAAGAGGTACTATTCATAGGAGAAGACATTGTTGAGTCCTATGACGGGTGGAGAATGTTCTTTGACGGAGTGGAAAATTTCAAAGGTGTCGGAGTTGGAGCTGTCTTCGTATTAGAAACTGGCCAACACTATCCGGTATCTGCAAAACTCAAATTTCCCTGAACCAACAACATGGATGAGTATGAAGCTTGCATACTAGGACTCAACATGGCCATCGACATGAATATTCAGGAGCTGCTGGTAATCGGTGATTAGATTTCTTTTGCACCAGGTACAAGGAAAATGGGACACCAAGAATTCTAAGATATTGCCATATCTGCACCATGTGCAGGAATTGAAGAAAAGGTTTATAAAGATAGAGTTTCCGCATGTTCCCGAGATTCAGAATGAGTTCGTCGATGCATTGGCCACTTTTTCTTCAATGATATAACATCCAGACAAGAACTTCATTGATCCTATCAGAGTAAGGATCCATAGCCAGTCGTCATATTGTGACCATATTGAATAAGAAACAGACGGGAAACCTTGGTTCCCTAATATCAAGGAATATTTGGCAAAAGGAGAATACCCGGAGCATGAAAATCATACTCAGAAACGCATGCTTCGGAGGTTGACCAACAATTTCTTCCATAGCGGGGGAACCCTATATAGAAGGACTCTTGATTTGGGAGTATTGTGGTGTGTCGACACAAACGAAGCTTCTAAGCTGCTTGAGAAGATACATGTCGGGACCTGCGGCCCACATATGAATGGCTTTGTCTTGGCCAAGAAGATACTTAGGGCCGGTTATTTCTTGATGACCATGGAGACAGATTGCACCTAGTATGTCCGAAAAATCTACAAATGTCAAGTACATGGAGCTATGATAAAAGTGCCTCCAAATGAGATCAATGCAACAAGCTCACCTTGGCCATTCGCCGCCTGGGGAATGGACTTCATTGGTCTAATCGAGCCCACCGCCTCAAATGGGCATCGATTCATCTTGGTAGCTATCTATTAATTCACCAAATGGGTCGAAGAAACATCTTACAAAGCAGTGACTAAGAAGGTCGTGGCAGATTTTGTCTGCGATCAGATTGTTTGTCGGTTTGGAGTTCCAGAGTCTATCATCACTTACAATGCCGCCAATTTCAACAGTTATTTGATGAAGACCATGTGTGAGACTTTCAAAACTAAGCACAAGAATTCCACATCATATAGACCTCAAATAAATGGAGCCGTAGAAGCCGCCAACAAGAATATCAAGAAGATACTGAGGAAGATGGTAGAAAATCACAAACAGTGGCATGAAAAACTACCGTTCGCTTTACTGGGATACCATACCATAGTCCGCACATCAACCGGGGAAACTCCCTACTTGTTGGTTTATGGTACTGAAGCTGTTATTCCTGCCGAAGAGGAGATTCCTTCTTTATGAATCATATAAGAAGATGAGCTCAGGGACGCAAAATGGATAAAGAGCCGTTATGAGCAGCTGGCCCTCATAAACAGAAAGAGGATGAATGCAGTATGTCACAGACAACTTTATCAGAACAAAATGTCCAGAGCCTTCAACAAAAGAGTCAAGCCGAGACAGTTCACACCGGGGCAGCTGGTGTTAAAGAAAATCTTTCCGCATCAAGATGAAGCCAAAGGGAAATTCTCTCACAATTGGCAAGGTCCTTACATGGTTCACAGAGTATTGACAGGAGGAGCCCTCATACTTGCAGAAATGGACAGAGAAGTTTGTCCAAAACCAATCAATTCAGATGTAGTCAAGCTATACTATATGTAACTGTTTATGTTTTCCGCAAATGATGGAAATTGAACTACGCTCGACCTGATTCCTAATTAAGAAGGGATACATAGGCAGCCCTATGGGTTCGGTCAATTTTTTTAGGAGGACCCTCAAAATTCGGAAGCAAGTTCAGCCGATCGCAGCATATACAACAGTCAGAATTGTTTGTCCACTTAACTGGGGAAGAATTTTGAGGAGAACCCTCAAAATGCTACGTCAAGAGAAGTCGCAATGTCTAGAATCATGTCACAGTCACTGTTCAGCTAACTAATTTTCTAAAACATATATTGTACTATGTCTTTGAAAACTACGCATGCTTGCTTTTGAAATAACTCTATTTAGCAAACGCTACCCCCAATGAATTGAACAGGATCTTCAGACCGAGCAAAGCAAGTCAAGCAAGACGACGGAGGCATGAACTGACCTCTCCCTTACTGAACTCACAATTATCTTTGAATGCAGGAACAAGGAATATACACGCCTCGAAATCATAACCTTCATAACAACAACGATATTGAATCCACTTCCAGTTAAGAAATACTCTGCTATCATCTGCTATTTGTTCTATTTGAATGGGACTAAGCCCAGTCCCAAATCTTGCATGAGGCTAAGCCCTGCCTCTCTATCTACATAAGGCTAAGCTACGCCTTCAACTTACATGAGACTAATCCTTGTCCCGAATCTCTGCATGAGACTAAGCTCTGTCTCAATCTTGCATGAAGCTAAGCCCGGCCTCTTTATCTTCATAAGGCGAAGCTCTGCCTTCAACTTGCATGTGACCAAGCCATGTCCCGAATCTTTGCATGAGACTAAGCTATGTCTCAATCTTGCATGAGGCTAATACCTACCTCTCTATCTGCATAAGGCTAATCTCTGCCTTCAACTTGCATGGTACTAAGCCTTATCCCAAATCTCTGCATGAGACTAAGCTGTGTCTCAATCTTGCATGAGACTAAGCCCTACCACTCTATCTAAACAAGGCTAAGCTATGCCTTCAACTTGCATGGGGCTAAGCCATGTCCCGAATCTCTGCATGAGACTAAGCTTTGTCTCAATCTTGCATGTGGGTGAGCCTACCTCTTTATCTGCATAATGCTAAGCTCTGCCTTCAACTTACATGGGACTAAGCCTTGTCCCGAATCTCTGCATGAGACTAAGCTCTGTCTCGACCCTGCATGAGGCTAAGCCCTGCCTCTCTATCTGCATAAGACTAAGCTCAGTCTCAATCTTGCATTAGGCTAAGCCCTGCCTCCATATTTGCATAAGGCTAAGCACTACCTTCTATTTGCATGGGACTAAGCCCTGTCCCAAATATTGCATGAGACTAAGCATTGTTTCCCCTGCACTATCTATTTTCTCCTCTTTCGGGCTATGCTCTGCCCTTAAATTCATACAAGACTAAGCCTTGTCTTGTTACTCCTAACATCATATTGTTGCATCTCATGGGCTGTATCACCAACCTGTCCAAAGGCGTCATAGTCCAAAGGCATCATCCTCATAGCCGGAAGACACCATGTCATGGTATGAGGATCTCTCAAATTTGCATATCATTATTCAAAGGCGTCATGGTTCGCAGGCATCATTTTCATGGACGGAGAACATCATTTCATGGCCTGCAAATCCCTCATTGAACAACTCATGGCCCGGGACATCATGGTCTAAGGATGTCATCCTCAACCGTCCAAAGATAATTCTCATGGTCTGAAGGGAATTAGCATCACGTTTAAGTTTATGCACAGATATATGCTCGTAGTACATCTTTGCTTGTAGGTGATCCGATGAGCAACCGCCATCCAAACAAAAGCAATCTCGCCCTAGTTCCTTCATACTATCTCAAACTTGACTGCAATCATTTCACCGATCCCAAAATCTTTTGTCCGTCCTTGTGGTAGCTTCATCGGTATATTCCACCAATGAATCTAGAACTACACACAGCTTGATTGTTGTAAACCAAGAGATATGTAGGCAACTCATAAACCAGAATGTGGCCTAGGACTCTCAAATCATCCTACTCGGTCAAAATTGGCCATCATATCTTTACCCGACAACTCTTACATCCTTCCAAGGTAAAGAGGGGCAGTCGTAGATACCTAGTTTTTTCCTATAATATTTTCAGAATGCATATATACCTCCAAAACTATGCATTAGCATCATTTAATATTTTTCCATAATTCCTTCATTTTTAAAGGATTTTTAATTAATATCTCCGTATTTTTATTATATAAATAATCATTAATTGCACTACAAATGGCTTTATAACCATTTTATGGCTTCATTCTACTATTTATATTTATACTAATCTTTATATATTTCAAAAATAGACACATTTACATTTTTGGGTTACAATTGCAATAATAGCCCATGTATGCATTATTACATTATATTATTAGAAAATAACTTTTTATATGTTTAAAATATTGAGTAGTTGTTTTAAAATATTTTTAAGCAAAAAAATCATTTTTACAATTTGTTAATTATTTTTACAAATTATTTTATCAATTAATTGGGTATTTAACAAATAGCTCTTTTTAATTACTTTAATATTTTGGACCTAACCCACTATGTCAGCCCAAACCCCTTAATATACCAGCCCAATTCACCCCCAAGCCCAATATGTGCCTACCCGACCCAATAACCCTGCCTGATCGTGGCCGTTGATCTTTTAGATCAACGGTCCACATTAATACTTACCTTTTTAATTCTAAACCAAACCCTAACCTCCCCCCCCCATTCTTTCCCTTCCACTGTCATCATATCCCCCTAACCCTTAATTCTCTCTCGACCACCCTAAACCCTAATCGTCGCCACCAGCAAAATAACTCCTGTCTATGGAGTTTCTGTGTATTCTCCGACCATTACCGACCTTCTATACCTCCTTGTTGTTTGATTACATGGATCCTTAAAAGAATATCAAGGAGATTCAACTTGGTTATTGCTCGAAACTTGTTTATAGTCCTATCTATGGCTTTCTCGTTTGTGAGTACTGATTTTCTCCTATTGTTAGTTTGAATCTATGGCTTTTAATCGTGTTTCTTTCATCTCTGTTGTTTTTGAAAACCCTAGTTCTACGAACGAGTATCATTTGGTGTTTTCCCTCGAAAATATTCTGTTTTGCGTTAACAATTTCGATTCCATTATTTTCTGGAATTGGGGTTCGTCCCAGGTTTCATCAAAAGGTTTTTTTTACTTTCAAGTGTTTAAACTAATGGTTTCTTTACTAGCTTGATTGATTCTCTTGTATATGCTTAAACCCTAGATGTTTCTATTTGTCACACTGATTTTCTTCAATTTTCTTTCATTAATTATTTATTTTTGTCAACCCAATATACTGATTAGTTTCTGTTAGGGATTTGAACAATTTTTCCTGCTAAAATCATCATTCTTTATGATTTTTACTTAATTGATTTCTATTAGGGATTTGAAGAATCTTTCCCGTTAAAATCAGTATTCTTTGAAATTTTTACTGATTGATTTCTATTAGGGATACGAATAATTTTCCTGTTAAAATCAGTATTTTTGGGGTTTTTTTTACTTATTTTCTTATTTATGACCTTGATTGATTATACTTGCCTTAATTAATTATCAGTACGATTTGGGGATTTGACTGACTCACTATATGGTTTTAGATTGATTTCTTGCCTTATTTGAACCCAATTATATACCGTTAACTAACACTCCCCAATTTAAGGGGTCTTTTCCAGATTTCTCTATAGGAATTGATTCCATAATTGGCTGATTCATTTTATTTGATTATTTACGAACTGTGATTCCCTCATTATCTTATTTGTTTGACCTCACTAAAGTGCTATATATACACTCTCATTCTGATTCTTCAAGACACGAACAATAGCTCACAAAATACACACACACTTTACTCTCTCACCTCTCTGCTACTTGTGTTCATTGCTTGTCTAGCCGGCTGACACCCAAGACTGGACTATTAAATCCTGCATACCCTTTCATCTCCTATTTGCTTCCTCTAACTGATATGTTTCTATTCTTAATGTCATACTTTGAAGCTTGAACCTGTTGCTTTACTTATGATTGAATCCATGCCTCTTCTGTTCTAGTCTAACTACTTATGTACTTAGCTCTGTGTCTGCCTTGTTTGCAGCATGTTCACTCCTGTTTATTGCTTTGATCAGCATGTTTAAGTTTCACTCTTTCTTGTTTATTGCTTTAATTAGAATACTTACTTCTGTTTGTGTATTGAATCCTTCCTGTTTACTGCCTTAAACTAGCATGTTTACTTTATGTCTAAGACTCTTGTCATTCCTGCGTTGCAACTCCAACTAGTATGGATCTTGTGTGTAATTGAATTGGTGTCTTCCTTGATCTCAGCCAATATGATCACCTATGTATCACTGCTTTTAATCAGCATGTTTGCTGTTGTGTTTAAATTCTGTGTTGTCTTGCCTCTTGCCTTAAGTTAGTATGCTTACACTATCACTGAGTATGGTTGTTAGACTTGAGTGATTCCTATTTAGACCCTAAATCAGTATGTCATAGTGAATTGGTATCTACCCCTGCCTTCTCTATGCTCCTGCTGACTAGCATGCTTTCCTATCACCCTGTTTCTATGTGCGCTTGATTCAAGATTTCTGTGTTCCCAACCCCTGCTCCCCTCTCTGTGAAGTTGTTTGTTCTCAGCATGGCATATATTCACCTAGGGTTAACTAATAAACTAAAATTGAATTTGGGTAATGTGAGCCTTTGCTTTGAGGCTTTGTGACTCTGTTCTGTGTGCTTTTGGTGTGATGAAACTTTGTTCAAATTATTTCTAAATTGTTTTCTTTTAACTCCTAATAGTTTTTCACTTCTAAATTGTTTTACACTTCTAACATGTATTGCCTTCTAAACCATTTTCACTATTTTCACTTCTAAACTATTTTCACTTCTAAACTATTCTCACTCCTGAACTATTTTACTTCTGGACTATTTTCCCAAAATTGTTTCCACTCTTTCAAGCATTATTTTCCACTCCTACTCTTAGAATATCTAGGATTCTTCCCCTCCAATGTGTCTACTGCCTAGGAGTCCATCAGAATTCCCCGAACTTTGACACACTAGGGTTGGCCCTTCTACACTGTACAAAATTTTTTCTCTTTAAAGGGGTCTTGGTGTGAGCATTGCCCGAGGTCGTTGAGGCACTTGAGAACTTTGACGCACCAGGATACTCTCTCTTGGACACTATGAGGTCTTGGTACTTTTGACTTGGTTGAAGGCCTGGTTTTCCACGTTTACTTTGGGTCCTATCCAGGCTCCCTATAATATAGCATTATTTATTCTGTAATTCATTTATCGTATGGTCTGTAATAATAATTCTTGTAAAACAGATATTGGGATATTAGTAAAATAGGAGGGACTTTTATACATTTTTGTGGGGGAATCGGGTAGAAATCATGCTCTTAGGACTTTTATGATTGTCTAGCTGCATTAGAAACCATGCTTATAGGATTGTTTTTGTGCATTAGAAAAAAATGTTTATAGGTGCATCATATCATTTGTTCTAAAACTTCTGCTTTCTAAAGTTCTGCATGTTCATGTCTGATTAGAAATCATGTCACTAGGTTGTTATTGACTATGCCTAATAATCATGATAATTCTCTTATGTGAATTAGAAACCATGCTTTAGGACTTTTATTGCACTCGCCTAAATACCATGCCTATATCATATAAAATTAGTAGCAACCATGTCTATAAGGGTAAGTTTAAAAGCAGTCCAACACCTAGATAGCATGTTTATAAAGATAAATGTATAAAATCAGTTATGTAATGTTCTGCACCTAGACAGCATGCCTATAGGACATAATGAACCCAAACTGCCTATGTAAAATCGCTTGTTAGTATTAAGACTCTGATTAAAAATTAGATACCGTGTTTATAGGACATATCAGATCCACGCCTAGGCAAGACTGTAGGATAATTAAACTCTTGCCAAATGGTCAAACTGTGCTTTGTTTAATTACTTGTGAGCTGCCCAGATTCAGTAAGCCCTAAAATCAGTAGGCAAACTGATTAGATCTCCACTACCTCGCTTTAATTAAATATTGCATATAGTCTGTTTTCATGCTCACTTAGATATCCTGCTTTAAGACTTTTGAAATGTCTGAAATCCTGCTATTTGAGACGTGCTATTGTCTTCTTATTTGAGGAGGTAAAAGTGAGCCTTTAGTTGTTCCTTTATGTGAATGTCCTATTTGTTGTTGCTTGTCGCTTAGATTTTCTCCTTTTACGCACCTTAATAGAGTCTAGAACTGCCTTAACTAGAGGTCATTAACACCTCCAGAGCCATAAGTAAGGGATGGGTAATGCATGCATATAGTACGTTTAATTAGAATCGCTTAAAAACCACTAAGGGGAGGGTAATTGGGTAGTAAAGGATATGATGACATGTGCGCTAATCCCACGCATAACGCCTCTAATTGAGGAAAGTTTACTGGGTATTGCACATAAGTGATCCTATAGGCTATAAACCTAGGACCCTTTTATTCCCATTTTTGTAATCCATATGTGCTTAAACTACTTTACTTGCTTAATGACTAATTCACAAAATGAGTTTGGATGGGACCCACTGTTGTAGACCTCAAGGGGTGTCTAACACCTTCCCCTCAAGGTAATTTCAAGACCTTACCCAATCTCTGGTAATGTAAACCTGTGTCATGAGTTACTTGCATTAGGTGCCCTAACGCACCTTAAATCTATTAGGTGGCGACTCTTCAATTTCTATACCCTTTTCCCAAAAGGAAACGAGTTATCCCAAAGAATGTCGAAATGCCGACTCTGCGGAAAAGGAAAAAGAGGGGGCGACAATACCTTTAACTACCCCAACTCCTATCTGAATATTTCTCAAGTATTACAATGAAATTACTGCGAGGCTGAATTCACTATATTAGGTTTTACCATGTTTATCTTGCACGATCTGCTGACTCATCTGTAACCTCTTTTTTAGCCATAACTAGGATCTTCCCGAATCAACTACCAACTACTCATTGGCCCATTCTCATATCAATGTTCCGTGTAATATTTCTTGGTTTATTTCCTTTGTCTTAACTTACCTTTCGTACTGGCTCCTTATTTATCAGTAACATCCTAGGCAGGAACCCTTACTACCTTTCCTTGACATCGTGTTTGCATAATATTCTGGAATCGTAGCATATCTGTAGGATTTGGATAAGTGCAATTTCATCCCTTTCTTATTTTTGTCGAATTATTCCTTTACAAATCCATAGAACCACTTAATTAAAACTTAATATCACGTCACTCCATATTCCCCCCTTTATGGGGTTACCAAGAGTTGGAGCTACGACAATCTGCCTATGGATGTTCTACCTCTTCATTTTTGGCGTCCTTTCACATCATCGATGACCCTTACTCTCATTATGGTAATCCTTCTGTACTAAGGATAATGAAATTCCTTACTCGCGAGGTGACATTTATTATAACTGGCACATACAGTCTCTTAAGCTTAACTCTGCTCACATTGCTTACTTTAGGAAACGTCTTCCTGAATGATCATTTTCTTAATTTGTCATGAATCTTCTTCTGTTATCCATTCTATTATTGTCGAGACAAAATTTGAAATTCTCATGATGTCGACTATTATCAAATCACTAAATCCCTAATTCATGTTTACTTTATCTTGTTCACCAGCCCATACTGATCTCTATTATTCTGGGGTCTAGCCTTTCCTATTGGTAATCACGTTAGAGTCACGATTTTATTTCTCGAAAAGAGGATATGGCTTCATGGCCTATACTCTTTTGTTGTCTTAAGGCCTACCACCTCTCGTCTCTTCCTTCATCTGACTATGGACTCGGTAATATCGTTATATTTTTTATGTCATCCCTGTATCGCATCTTACTCGTAATTCTTCCTTATCTCTCTTCTCATTACTCTGCTAATATTTATGCATATCCCTTTCTTGTGAAAACTTTAACAAGACATTATTTTCCTTTTTTCTCCCCTTGCTTCATCCATCGACTCTTCAGGTTGCTCAACGTCCTCTCTCTACTAGGGACGAGAGTCACACAAAGGTAATATTTATCCCTTCCAGGATTTCAGTGCCTATCTTCTGAATTTGTTTTTGACCATGCTAGTATTCACATCATATTGTAATATTCTAGAGTGCACCATCTGGGTTTCTCACAAGAAGATCTATTAGCACATTAGTAATATCCTTTGGAAATGTCAACTAACACAAACAATCCATTCACCATTTTGGGTTACTCTAACCCCAGCTGGATCCTGATGTTCAGTCCCTTTCTTAAACTACACTCGTTAGCCCCCATAGGGAATAATTGAGATGGGTGTGGCCAATTCTACATACCTCTGTTACTGTTGAAATATAATTCAAAAATCTTATATTCCTCTGCCTGAATTATAAACATTGTTATCCTTCATTAACTGGGCACCTCATACCCTTCTTCATCTTGCTTTTTTTGCTTGTTGAAACTTGTATTTATCTTCTGAATCTCTCATTGTCTTTCACCGTAAAGATGGATAGGTATTCTATCCTCAAGGCTCCTTATCAAGAGATTACACCTTTCAGTACGCACATGATCGCTGAAGACCTCACATTTACTTATCATAAGCATGATGCAAAGTCGAGTTCCTCTGAGTCAAGTCTTCCATAGCCATATCTTTTACCAACCGCCTTTCTGGACGTAGGTGTCATTTTATTACAAATAGAAGTTAGGAGTTTGAATTATTATAATTGAGCTCCATCACACGATCTAGAGTAAGAAGAAAGAGTGACAGTCCCAAATGTCATGTAGGCTCCTTCTTATAAGTGTGGTGCACGACACACCCATAAACAAGACTCTACTAGACACGGCATGTAGACTCCCTAGGAAGGAACTGCTCTGGTACCACTTTTGCAACGACCCAAACCGATGGGCCGCGACGGGTACCAGATGCCTTACTCAACCGAGTACCAACATAACGTATCTTTTTGTATCATACTATCATAGATAACTGAGCTGGAGAGGCTGCCGTGAAATATGTAGAATGATACATGTAGTACCAACTTATACATAAGACATATGGGACTCTAAGAAAAAAATAACTACTCGTACACTGAACATAGGCCGACAAGGCCATACAATCTTTTACGTACATGACATCTGTCTACAAGCCTCTAAGGATACATAATTGTCGTAAAGGCCGGGACAGAGCCCCGTCATACCAAACAATATATTTCTAAATCAATTTGACCAAACAAGCAACTCTGGAGCAAATGGAGTGCAACAACATCTTCCGCTGAACTAAGCGCCTACTTGGAGGACTCTCGACCTTTCTATCGGAACCTGCAAGCATGAAATGCAGCATCTCCCGGGCAAAAGGGACGTCAGTACGAATAATGTACCGAGTATGTAAGGCACATAAATAAGTACATAACAGACATGAAAGAAATACAGAGTACACGACTCAACTTGTAAGTCTGGATAATTCTGTAAATCATGAAATAATTATAGTGTCATGCATATGCGTGTGAATGTCATCCCGTGCATAGGTAAGTATTTTATAACATCATCAGGCCTCTGAGGGCATCCCATCATATCATATCCCATATTCATATATATATATATATATATATATATATATATATATATATATATATATATATATATATATATATATATATATATATATATATATATATATATACACGTATATAATGTCGTCTGGTCATGGGTCAATGTACATGTATAAATGAATGCAATGCATGATAAGTACGTCAATAAAATCTCTTGGAACATCATAAGACCATTATACCTCTGATTAATAT
Organism: Nicotiana undulata; assembly: GCA_005239495.1. Taxonomy (NCBI): domain Eukaryota; kingdom Viridiplantae; phylum Streptophyta; class Magnoliopsida; order Solanales; family Solanaceae; genus Nicotiana; species Nicotiana undulata. The sequence continues at coordinate 32,608 of ML245257.1, forward strand.
CATGAAACAAACTTTATCAACTTACGTATTTTTTTTACACCCATGAGCAGACGATAGAATAATAAGACTTATGGGAGAATAAGAATATACACTTCTCTAGCATTTCTACGAATAGAGTAATTTATGGAAGTTGTGTATTTGCTCGTTTCATTTTTTTTACCAGAATCTTCCTCTAAAATGTTTTTGCATGCGTGTCAGTTATGTTTATCCTTTGATTCTATTCCCTATTCGTATTTCCTTAGTTCATCAATAGCAATGTTCGATCGGTCGCACAACGTACACACAGTACCGAAGATGGTGGAGTCAACTTATGGGTGATCTTTGAAATGTTGCAGGCCAACAGGCGTCGATAGCCTAACTCTAGAACAAAAGCCGCCCACCAAGTAGGACTGAGCCCGAACCATTCTAGGAATTTGTTCACAAAGTTGAACTGGTCTCAAGGAGATCGAAGGAGAAGGAGTCGCGACCAACCCGGTAATCATGAAGATGCTCGAGGAACTGACAAAACGGATAGAGTCAGGAAAGAAGAAGATCGAAGCAAATGATAAGAAGGTGGAAACCTACAATTCCAGGGTCGACTAAATCCCAGGAGCACCGCCGATATTGAAAGACCTGGACTCTATGAAGTTCATACAGAAACCTTTTCCTCCAAGCACGACTCCTAAGTCGATCCCTAAGAAGTTCTGCATGCCCGAAATTACTAACTACAATAGAATGATCGACCTGGACGAGCATGTTACTTCCTATACATGCCCCATAAAAGGGAATGACTTGGAGAATGATGAGATCGAATCTGTCTTGCTAAAGAAATTCGAAGAGACCCTGTCGAATAAAGCTATGATATGGTATCACAGTTTACCACCTAATTCTATTGACTCATTTGCTATGCTTGCAGACTCTCTCATGAAGGCACAGTCCAAGGCTATCAAGGTCGAGACTAGGAAGTCAGAACTTTTCAAAATAAAGCAGAAGGATAACGAAATGCTCAAAGATTTGTGTCCCGATTTCAAAGGATTAGATGGACCTGCCAAAAGTCACTGATGATTGGGTTGTTCAAGCTATCACCCAAGGACTCAATGTTCAAAGTGTACTGCCTTCACATCAGTTGATACAGAATCTGATTGAGTACCAAAATGTTACTCGGGCTGATATGCATAACCGATATCAAGCAAAACTCATAGTCGAAGATGATCAACTTGGTACTCCTTTAGGGTCCATTAATCCTATCAGACCCGTCGATAGAATCAAGAGAGATATCAACTGTGAACTGAGGTCGAACAGAGATCGGTACCAGCCATATAATGGAGATCGAAGAAGTAGTAGGTCCGGACAAAGTTCTATGCTAAATGAAAGGAGAAATGATCCACATCAGAGCGCTAAGGACTCATGAGTGAGAACGTCTTCCACAGGCCTATCGGGCCTAAAGAAGCACCAAGGTTATTGGAATATAACTTTAATTTAATGCGGTTGCCATCGTATCAGCTATCAGACGCATCAAAGATACCACATGGCCTTGGCATTTACAATCTGATCCAGCCTAAAGGGATCCTAACCATATGTGCAATTACATGGATTCATGGCCACAAAACAGAGGATTACCAACAGTTAATAGAGGAAGTAGCCCGGTTGTTCAACAACGGGTACCTTCGAGATTTTCTGAGCGACGGAGCCAAGTATCATTTTAGAAATAGGGACTCGAAAAAATAGACCAAACTAGAAGAACTTCAACATGTCATTAACATGATCATCAGTGAGGTTGTTGTACCTCAAGGACCGATGTTGAAGCACACCAAAGTGTCCATGACAAGGGAAAAATGGACTCGTAATTACATACCTAAAGGCACCTTGTCCTTCAACGACAAGTACACATAAGGGATCTTGAAGCCTAACAATGATGCACTGGTAGTATCTGTACTCATAAATAAATATCGAGTTAAGCGTATGTTAATTTATATAGGTAACTCAGCCAACATCATCCGATTGAGAGTCGTAAAATAGCTCGATCTACAATATCAAATCGTGCCTGCAGTCAGATTTATGAACGGATTCAACATGGCATGTGAAACCACTAAGGGGAGATAATAATACCAGTCAATGCGGTCGAGACCATCCAGGAGGACATGTTTTATATGATCGAATGAGACATGAGATACAGCGCCCTGTTCGGGAAGCCATGGATCTACAACATGAGGGCAGTGCCCTCGACTCTTCACCAAGTGTTAAAATTCCTCTCTTCAGGAGGGATTAGGACAATCTATGGAGAACAACCGGATGCATAAGAGATATTTGCAGTCGAATAAGTGATTCCGATATCAACACTCGCAACCTCAAAGGAACCAAGTTTAGGGGCAAAGCAAGAGGCCAAATAGTAATCACCGATACCGGCCATGAGCCCACTGGATAAACATGGGACTAACAAAGACGATGATTACGGGGTCCTCCGATGTTTTATAGTCCCTGATGATGTTGACGCTACTAAATCTACGGTCGAAGAGCTGGAACAGGCCGTATTGATAACGCATCTACCCGATCAGAAGGTATACCTATGCATGGGGTTAGCTATGGAGCTCCAAAACACTCATTCAATTCTTATAGCTAACATCTATTGTCTCGCTTGGTCCCATCATGATATGACAGGGATCTCGCCGGAGATAACCACTCATAAGATAAGCCTGGACCTGAAATTCCATACGGTAAAGCAGAAGAGGAGGCCCCAATCTGAGGTCAAACATGCTTTCATCAAGGACGAGGTATCTAAACCCTCTTACAATACGGTCCATTCGGGTGGTTAAATACCCGGATTGTCTAGCAATCGTAGTGGTAGTCCCTAAAAAGGGGAAAAAATTAAGAATGTGTGTAGATTATATGGATTTGAACAAAGTGTGTCCCAAGGACTCGTTGCCCCTGGCCAACATCGATTACATAATCGATGTCATGGCCGGCCACGAGATCCTCCATTTTATCGATGTGTATTCCGGGTAAAACAAAATACGGATGGACCCAGATGATCCGGAAAAAACCACCTTCATCACTAAGCACAACACGTACTGCTATAACGCGATGCCATTCGAGTTTAAAAACACCGAAGCCACTTATCTATGCCTAGTGAAAAAGATATTTGAGGAACAAATAGAAAAAACTATTGAGATTTACATTGATGATATGTCGGTTAATTCCATGCGAGTACAGGACCATTTAAAACATTTGCAGGAAACCTTCAGCATTTTGAAGAAGTACAATAGAAAGCTGAACCGTTAAATTCTTCAGGTTCATGGCATCCAACCGAGAAATCTAGATCAACCCCGACAAGCTTAAAGCCATCAAAAATATAACGGTCGTGGACAACGTGAAGGTTGTGCAAATAATAACCAGACGCATAGCCACCCTGAGGTAATTCTTCTCGAGGTCCTCAGATAATAGACACCGATTCTTTTTTCTATAAAAAAATAAAACTTTTTGTTGACCCCGGAGTGTCAACGGGCCTCGGGGGAACTCAAGCGGTATCTATCGAGACCATCGCTACTTCACACACCGAAAGGAGATGAACAATTATACATGTACTTGGCGGTATGGGAGATAGCGGTAAGTGTAGTCCTGGTCAAAGAAGAACAAGGTACACAATTTCAAATTTACTATGTTAGCATGACTCTAGGTGAGGCTGAAACTAGGTACCCTCACCTAGAAAAATTGGCACTCGCTTTGCTAAGCGCCTTAGAAAATTGAAACCATATTTTCACTGCCATCTGATATTGAATATCGACCTTGGACAACCATCAAATCTTAAATTCTGGTAGGTTTCGTGGCCGACTTTACGCCGGCCTTGATACCCAAGGTCGAATTAGAGTTTTTGGAATACTCGGGGACGTCCTTGGTAATTAGGACCCTCCTTACAAATGTCGGCTCAAACGCCAAAGGGTACGGACATGGCATCGTGTTGAAGCCACCAAAAATAAAATTAGTTAGACAATTTATTAGGATTGTAAAATTGACTAACAACGAGGCCGAATATGAAGCCATGATTTCAGGTCTTAAACTAGCCAAAAGCTTGGGGGCGGAGGTTATCGAAGCTAAGTGTGATTCCCTCCTCGTGGAGGTCATAGAAGAACTAATGCAAAGGTACATGGATAAGTTGCAGGTAGCATTACATTGGTTCAAGGAGTGGACCTAGCAACACGTGCCCCGGGATAAAAATAGTGAGGCTGATGCCCTTGCTAACTTGGGGTCTTCGTCGAAGACGATGAGCTCAACTCGTGGGGTAGTCGTACAACTCATGAGATCGATGGTGGAAGAAGGTCATTTGGAGATAAACTCTATAAGCCTTACTTGGGATTGGAGAATCAAATATGTAAAAGAAGACTGGAAAATTGCGCTCGGATCCAAAAGAATCGAGAGCCCTCCGTACAAAGGAAACCCAATTTAGCTTGTCCTAAGACGGAACACTTTTCAGAAGAACGTTTTATGGCTCACTGGCGATATGTCTATGAGAAGGGATATCGATTATGTTCTAAGGTAAATTCACAAGGGCACTTGTGGAAGTCATTCAGCCGCCGAATCATCAGTTCAAAAGGTGATCTGAGTCGGCTATTACTTGATTGAGATGGAGAAAGACACGAAGGAGTTCATACAAAATGTGATGGAGGCCAACGACATGATTCAATGATTCACCAACCCGGGGAGCTACTGCATTTTGTTTTGTTGCCATGGTCGTTCATGAAGTTGGGAATGGACATTGTCGGCCTCTTTCCATGGGCACTCTTTAAGGCTCAATTTATTTTGTTTATGACTGACTACCTTTCTAAGTGGGTGGAAGCTCAGGCATATGAGAAGGTCAGGGATAAATAACTCACGGGTTTCATTTGGGATCACATCATATGCCGGTTCGGTATGTCGGCCGAGATCGTGTGCGACAACAGAAAATAATTCATCGATGGCAAAGTAACCAAATTGCTTGAACAGTACAAGATCAAAAGGATCCTATCAACACCCTATCACCCTAGTGGGATCAGAAAAGCCGAATCGACAAACAAAACCATACTCCAGAACAATAAAATGAGGTTGACCAATGCCAAAGGAAAATGGAAGGAAATCCTACCTGAAGTCCTGTGTGCATACGGTATGACCTCGAAGTCCAGTACTGGGCCACTTCGTTCTCAATGGTTTATGGTGTCGCATCTCTAATAATGGTCGACGTCGGAGAAGCAAGCATCAGATTTCGATATGCGACAAAGGATCAAATGATGAGGCCATGAGTGCGAGCCTAGAGCTATTGGATGAAAGGTACAAAGCCGCCCTCATTCGGCCAGTTGCCTGCAAACCTTCGATACGTCAGAGTCGCGGACTTATTATTAAGGAAGGTCACGCTGAACACCCGAAACCCGAATTAGGGGAAGTTGGGGCCGAACTGGGAAGGGCTATATCGTATCATCGGAATCACCGGAAAAGGGTCCTACAAACTCAGAACAATGAGCGGCAAACAAGTACCAAGCAATTGGAATATAACTCACCTGAAATGATATTACTGCTAAGGTATGGCCCATTCGTTTTATTTTAATTATATTTTGGACTAATGCCTACAGATAATTGACAAGGAGCAGTACAAAATATTTAGGCCTGAAAGCACGCGTTGCACTCTTTTTCCCTTAAACCGGTTTTCTCCCAAATGAGTTTTCCGACAAGGTTTTTAACAAGGAAATAATGGATCATGATAACTTAGAATCGAAGGTCGATCATCAATAGGTCTCGAATATCACATTAACAGTATCTGAGGCTTCTCTATGAACAACCTTGATTGCTGGGGGAAATTACCCTTGGATATCAACTTTAGCAAGGGAAGAAACTTCATAACCGAAGGATCTCGATCAATAGGGTTTATTGTAAGGGCCAAATGTTCAAATGAATAGTTCCTACATAGATTGCTCTAGACCTGACACAAAGCTTGTACACATGTGTAATTATGACACAGAAGAATAAATAAAAAGTCTCGGCCTTGCGGATAAGTATCATGTCTTTTTAAAATTTTCTTGAATTTCCTAAGGAATTTCCTACTTTCCATCTCCTAAAGGTATCGTCCCCAAGGTCCACCTTAGTTCGAGTGCAAGCAATCTCTCCCACCCGGGGACTGCCGTCCGAAACCGAACTCGGACGGTCTGAGCTACCAGAGCTTGGGGGCATAAGTCTTATTAAGCAATGCCGGAATTTTAAAGGCTAAGGTCACCCTCACTCGGGGAATGTCATCTTAGGCAAGCCCGGATAACTCGGGATGACGATATTAACACAGAGCAATACCTGAACTATAAAGGTTACGATCACATTAACAGTCTCGAAGACATCCGAGACCCATAACAAAAACAACAAGGCATCAAATTTTATTAACCGGTTCTAAAGGCTACCCTCGACAGACGACGACCTAAAAACGTCTAAGTACTTTGGAAAAAACTTTCCGGTCACACCGATCCCCCTTATGCCTTAAAACAAAATAAAGTTAAAGGTAAGGTTTGTTCGAATCTCTGAACAAAACCTAACTATTTCATGCTAAGGCATTTAGATCTTTAAAAAATATAAGTAAATAAAGCGAAGAGAATATTCAAAATCCGTTGAAGGAAAAACAAAGCCTTCTATTCATAATCAAAAATTCTTTTTACAAGGGCCAAGCAGCCTCGATGAAATTTTTTACAAAGGCCAAACAACCTCAACAAAAAGATAACACAAAAAACAATAACATCTAAAAAAGGCCTAAGTGGCCTAGTCTTCATCGAGGGAAACATCATCACCTTATGGATCTCAACCACCGTCGGACTCGCCCAAATATTCAGAATACTTATAATCTTTGGGAAAGGAAAATTTTTTGGCATCGACTTGGAGCTCTTTGGCACTATGAATCTTAGCTGATAAGTCAAAACCCTGAGCATGAATTTCCTCAAAGGCCTCCCTACGAGATTGCTACATCGCGTGCTCGATGATGTCTTTTAATCAAACCTGAGCCGCCTTTGCATCTTCCTTGTAAACGGCCACCATCTCGTCGGCATCGACTTTAATTACTTTGGACTACAACTTGACTATTTCGAGCTCCTTGGCCAGATTTTCTCGATCAGAGACGACCAAATTCAACAGGGAATAGAGCTCATCGATATTCTTGGCCTGCACAAAGTACTTCTCCTTTATTGCTCGATCCTGGACCTCAGCTGAGTCCAGTTGTACCCGGGCGATCTCCTTTTCTTAGTCTAGGTGATCCATGATCGTTTTCCATTCTTCGGCCTCGACTTCTACCGCATCCACCTCTGCCGGAAGTTGTCCGATCTGGTCAAGCTTCTATTTAACCTGCAGGTACAGACCATTAGACACCGTATCTGACTCATTGTCACTAACCGCAAATACTCTTATACATGCTCAACCATGTCAACATGCTCATTCCGAGCCACCTTCAGCTCTACTTGAAGTTTCTTGACCTTCCCTTTACGTTGATCACTGAGAAGTTTGGGAGGATTCCCCCTCCGAGCATCCTCCAGAAAAGACATAATAATTGGCCGCTTCCGGTCAAGATCTGCACTCGGAGCTGGGAACCGAACTGACTAATCCTAAGTCAAAGGGTCAAGAAAATAAACGCCACTATTCTTGAACAACTTGGAGCCGGGCCTTATTTTCGCATAATTACAAAGTTTCATGTTCGGTTTTGAATTAGAGACGTTACAAATAATGAATCGATGTTGACTATAACCCCTAGGCTTCCAAGCTAACGATGCTCGATTTACTAGTTCTGGAATCAAAGAAGGCTCGTAGGTTCCCGAAGACGGACTCTTCTTTGGTACAGGTAAGTCACTTAACTTGGTAACGTCTTCCGAGGTGGAAGAGTATAAACCATCAAAGAAGTTGTGAAAGGGGTCTGCCACCCCTTTGGGCCCCTCATTTGGGTGTCCTTTTGGGGCATTATCATCTGCTCGAGAAGCACAAGTCGTAGTCTCTTTGCCGGCCTCCCTAACTTGGGGAAAATAGCCTCGCCTATCTCTGGTTCGGAGGCCTTGGCCACTGCCTCCTCATTAGCCCCCTAGTTTGAGCTAGTTTGGTGTTGCCTCGCACGCGGGCCACCAGTTTGTAAGCTTCTTCTTCTTCGGACTCATCCCTCAGCCAGTGGATTGAGTCCGATGGGAGCTCTCGGGCGCTGGTGCTTTCCTTGGATTTGCACACTAGCCTCATTTTTGGTTTTTTCTTCTCTGAGTTCGGAGAACTTGCAGCCCTTCTCCTCACCTTGACTGGTAGCAAGGGAATCAGTGAGGCAATCCTCGTCACCAGATGGAGGCCTCATGGCGACATTCTTGGAAAGACCTGCAAGGAAGGAAAAAAAGGGAAATGAGTTAGAACTCAACAGCCCAAAGGAAACTCAATTGTTGTTCACTCAAGAAAGTAATCTCGCCGTGAGAACGGGCCTCCCACCGAATCTTCAAAAGCTCACTCCATGTGCGCTCAGAATACGGTTTCTGTGAGATAATGCCCTTGACCCACTCATTGAGTCGGGGTTTTACATCTGGAACTGGAGCAACAGCTGCATCGTCACTAAATATTGATAAGAAAGGAGAAAAAAAGAGTAAATAAAATTTTGGGAAAAACGGAACTTTACTTACGTTTTGTGTTCCACTCCTCGAGGAACGACATGTCATTGGCCGGGATCCGTCTCGAGGTCCTTACGTAGATAAATCAACCCAGCCAACCTCGGTCTCGATCTTCATAGCTGCTCGAGAATAGGGCTTTAATGGCCCGGCGCGCGAGTTTAATCAGTCCCCCCTGGAAGAATCGAGGAGTGTATAGGCGCATCTGATGGTCAACGGTGAATGGGAATCCGTCAATATTGCTTACGAAGAAAAAAATGACTATACTCCATAACGAGGGTTGGATCTGACCAAGTCAAACCTCATACATTTTACAGAATTGGATGATCATCGGGTCTAATGGGCCCAACATAAAGGGATTAGTGTAAACACTTAAGTATCCCTTAACATGTGTAGTGATATCTTCTTTGTGCCCGGGAACTACCACGTCTTTTCTGACCTAGTTGCAGTCCTTTATGACTATAGGGAGGATCTCTTAAGTGATCGAGAAACTATACCTCGAGAGTTTCTCACCCTTGCCCCAAACGGGTGAAGGTTTTTCAACCTTGAAGTCGGCAGTCACCGAGTACCCCCCAGTAATAAAGGCGTCAATAAGAGGTTCCGCCGCTGGTTCATCGCCAAGAAGAAGTTAAAAGGGTATGCATAATGGTTTGGAGAGAATAGAGGCGAGATTTCTTACAAACATCTCAAGAAATTTGGGTACAAGTGCTAGAAAATGCAAAGATTGTTAAGAACAAGAGAGGAGAAGGCTTGGATGAAAGAACAAGAGTAGAGAAGGTTTTGATGAAAAGTTTGAATGAAATAAGAAGGGATTATTTATAATTTTCAAACTACGGTTCAAAACAAGGAGTGGTCGACCAGCAACTGACGAACATTTAATGCCATTAAGACGTGAATGACGAGACATTTCGTTCATTTTGTCGTTTGTGATGCGGAGTATCAAGGGGAGAATCGGTAGCTCATATCGCTTCTCGTCACTTGCTCTACGGAAAATGTGGGGATTATCTATATACGGTCGAAATCGGGCTCGTCTATTTCATGAAAGATTGGTATTGAAACGTGCAGGGTTAAAAACAGAACCCGGGTTCCATCAAACTAGGATACGAGGTCATAATGCCCGTCCTCGAGAATTTTGAGTCCATGACCCAGAAATCGACCCTGACACCGAATGAGCTCGAGGAAACATTATCAGACCGAATAACAGAAGGCCGAAATATCCGTAACTGGTCGGGTATCATGGTGGGAATCTCGGCACGTATCAATGAGAAACTGGGTAATCAACAAATCATAGGATTTTTACCTTTTATATAATTGTACCTAAAGTATGATTCCCCTGCTATATAAAGGGAGTCTGATTATTTGTAAAAGACACTGTAACATTCATTAGGAAGCAATATACTGTTATTTTCTCTTTATGTTCTATTTCAGTTGTATCTTGACATTGATCAAAGTGCATTCTTCTAAAGGGTAGCTCTCCCACCAAGGCTGTTACTGTTCAATTCGTGTGGGTTGAGTTTACTTTATCGTATTTTACTTCTAATTACAATTTAACTTATCGCTTTGTGACGATTTAATCCACATATCCTTAAAACCACTTACAAATTCAATTGTTGTCCGATTTTGAGGGTAAGCAATCCTTTAGGCTAAAAAACATAGGACCCCCATACTTTATAGGTTCCTTGTTCGTTCTTAGTCATAGAATATAGAATAATTAAGTTGTACCATGTAACCTCCAAGGACTTGTATTGATTATCTATATAGTTTAATTTGCATGATTTCCTTTACACTTGTTCACAATAGAACCTTAAAATTCCTGGGCTTCCCTCACTCATATGATTTGTTATGACAACTATAATGCGATAATCCCATATAGTGTAAACTTTGGTCGGGACCCACATTTGTGGACCTCGAAGAGTGACTAACACCTTCTAGAGGTAATTTCATCCCTTACCTTTGCCCCCTTAGAATTTGCAAGGTTGGTGCTCGCAATTGCGATATTAGAGCACTTGCACACCAACAATTCTATTTCAGTTAAAAAACGTTACGAAACGCACCTGAAACTCATCCGAGCCCTCGGGGCTCTAGACCAAACATCTACAAATATCTAAAAACATCATACAAACTCGCTCGCATGATGAAAACACAAAATAACATCTAACACTATGAATCAGACATCAAAACACAAGAATTTCAAAGAAAAAGTTCAAGAACATATAGAATTATAACCAAGCGTCTGAATACTATCAAATCAACTCCAAATGATACCAAATTTTACACACAAGTTCTAAATAGCATAACGTATCTATTCCATGTCTCAAAACTAAGTTTTAAACCCGATAGCCAAAAGTCAACAAACGGTCAAACTTCTAAACCTCAAATTAATAATTTCTGGCAAAATAACACAAATGAACCTATGGACCTATGATTTCAATTTTGTGCATACGCCCAAGTCCAAAATCAGGATACCAACCTATCGGAGCCATCAAAACACCGTTCTAGTTCCCGTCACATAAGTCAAAGTTTAGTTAACATAATCAATTAAGGCTTCTAAGCTAAGAATCGAAGGGTCCAATCAACCCAAAACCTTCCCCGAACGAAAATATTCAACCCCCTAAGTCGTAAAACCAAAATTACACATGTGTGGAGCATTAAAAGGAAAGTGGGGTGCAAATACACAAAAGAATAGGGCAGGTCGTTGCAAAGATTTTGTTTTGTGTTGCTTAGATTAAGACGTAATCGCAACTGAAAGAAGCTACGTGATCAGGGGCACACCCAGGAAAGATTCATCAACTCGGAAGAGCCATCTAAAAATAATACTCGCACCAGAAGGAACTTCTAAACATGTCATAATTCAGAACAGGGGCGTTTTTCATAAGCATAAATGATTTTCTCAAAAAAGCTTTTAAAAGAAATTCTATTCTTCTATCAACTGAACTTCATGGCATAGTTCACCTGATTCGGAGGAAGGTGTCACCACCCAAAATCCAACGAGTCGTGATGACACCTAACCCAACGCACTAGGTAAGACAATTAGCAACAATCCAATTCCAAAGAGATTTATGTAGAGAAATAAAGATAATATAACTAAACTTTAATACAAGAATTTCTCAAGGACTGGTAGTACAAGTGGTGAGCCACTAAGACTTAGATTTTTACAAAACTGAATTGAAATAATTACATCTGTTTGAAATTTAAATGAAAAGAATTAGAATCTAAAGCTACCAAGGACAAGTGATAGCCATAATTTGAACTCATTCAACGCCAGTTCCCGCCATACAGAACAATATCACACCAAGATCTGCATGCAAGGTGCAGAAGTGTAGTATGAGTACAACCAACCTCATGTAATCAATAAGTATCATAACTAACCTCGGTGAGATTAAAAGAATCAATAACTATAGATGATACTCACTAACACATGTGCAATTCATAATCTCAACAAGTATAGAAAAGATATATGATCAAATCAGGAAAATCTCAGGTAATACCATTTTTAATGCTCACGATTCTTTATTTAAGGTGTTCTACTCAAACAACAATCCAGCATATAAGGAAGATATGCAAGTAAATTAGGTAATCAGTTAAGGGATTTGCAAGTAAAGGCGAAATGCAATAACCAAATATCAGCTCGTTGTGGCGCGCAACCCGATCCAATAACGGTAACCATCTCTCCTAGAGAATACATATATATCAACCACACGGACAACCTCACGTGTGGCACGGACAACCTCACATGCTGCACGAACAACTCACGTGCTATAATACCAATATCTGTATACGTACGTACAACTCACCTGCTACACGGGAAACTCAGGTGCTATAGTATCAATATCCGGATCTTCACAGACAACTCACGTGTTGCACGGACAACTCATGTGTTATAGTATCAATCTGCACCGACAAATCACATTCTAATATCACAATCCACTCGACGTGGTCACATGCATCCAGTCCAAATCGTATCGCCGAGAAGAAAGTATACAAGAACACACGTATATGACGGATAAATATCATATTTCATGCTCTTGGCTGGTATAACTAGAGCTAAAGTGTAGGCATGTGAAATTTGTATTATAATAGCTCAAATCGATAAAGTTTGAATCTTTAATCAAAATCCCCAAAGTCAACCATAAAGTCAAACCAGGCTCGCACATCGGAACTCGACAAAACTCACAAATCCGACAAACTATTCAATTATGAGTCCAACCATACTAATTTCTCTCAAATCCGACTCCGAATTGATGTTCAAAACTCAAAAATTCACTTAATGAAATTTTAGACGAAACTCCCCAAATTCCACTTTGAAATTCATAATCCAAACACCAAAACGAAGATATATTCATGAAGTATAATCATAATCGAGTAGAGAACACTTAACCCAATCCATGTGGTGAAAATCGCCTCCAAAATCACCTAAATCTGAAGTCTTCAACGCAAAATATGCCAAAAAGAACCAAACTTTGATATATATTGAGTCTGCCCAGAACGCCGCATTTGCGGACAACATGCCGCACCTGCGGCCAAACATTTGCGAGATAAAACTTTGCATCTGCGCTTCATCTTAAAAAACCATGGTCACATTTGCGGTACACATTCCGCGCCTGCGACTCCGCAGAAGCGTATGCACCCCGTAGAAGCGGACGCGCCGCTCACTACCATCCTCGCAGAAGCGCTCCAGATCCCGCTGATATGCTTTCGAATATTCCTAAACAGAAGAAGAGCTCAACCATGAAACCTCTGATTTGCAGAAGTGAGAATTCCATCGCATAAGCGCGTCCGCACCTGCGACCAATTATACGCATGAGCGATGAACTAGCACCAAAAGTGCCAACATGACCAAAATAATCTGAAACTCGTCTGAAACACACCCGAGCGCCCTTGAGACCTTGTCCAAACATGACAACAAGTCAATAACATAACACGGACCTACTCAAGTCCTAAAATCACACATAAAAACATCGAAATGGAGAATCACGCCTCAAATCAAACATAATGAACTTTTGAACTTCAACTTTCAAACCTCGTGTCAAACCATGTGCATTCAACTCGGAATGGACTCAAAGTTTTGTACACATGTCCCAAATGACATAACGAAGCTATTCTTATTTCCGAAACCACAATCTGAACCTGATCTTATCAAAGTCAACTCGCGATTAAACTTATGAATATTCCAAACCTCCAAATATTAAAATTTTGCCAAATAGTTCCGAAACCTTCTCGAAATATCCAAATGCAAATCTGGGAAAACGCTCATGTCCAAAATCACCATCAAGACCTAACAGAATTATCAAAACCTTGATCCGAGGTCAATTTCTCAAAAAGTCAAACATTGTAAACTCTTCCAACTTAAAACTTCTAAGATGAAATTCATTCTTTCAAACTAATTCCGAATCAACTAAAAACCAATATCGATGATACACACAAGTCATAATAAATCATACAAAGCTAATCAAGACTCCAAATAGCTGAATGGAATGCTAATGCTCAAAACGACCGGTTGGGTCGTTACATTCTCCCCCGCTTAAACATACATTCGTCCTCGAACGTGTCTAGAGTCGTTCCAAAGCCATCAAATCATTGTGTAACCGTACCATGCACATACCATAGGGGTTTTCGCGCCCCCTTTTTCTCGATAAATCGGGTTTCGACATTTGACAACTCCTTTTTGAGAAAGGAAAGAAATTGGATATTGGGAGAGTCGTCACCTAACAGATTAAGGTGTGTTAGGGCACCTATTGCAAATAACTCAGATTATACCAGTTTGCATCACCAGAGATCGGGTAAGGGCTGAAATTACCTCAAGGGCAAAGTGTTAGGCACCCCTCGAGGTCCACAATGGTGGGTCCCAACCGAACTTAATTTATGTGAATTAGTCTAAACAAGAAAGCGAAAGAATTATTTAATAAGGATGGGGGGTCTTACGTTTTTTAGCCTATAGGATCACCCCATGCAACATAAATAATACTTCGTAACTTCCCAAGGCGGGGGTGTTACTCATATTATTCAGCGGCCATAGGTTGTCATCTCCTGCTACTCGATTACTATCTTTGAGTTTTTACCTAAAACGCTCTAATCAATTCTAACTCGTGTCCTATGTGTGCACTACTCGTCCCATAGCTATAGTCCTGGAGGCATTTGGACCTCTATTTCAGGGTGGTTCTAGACCTTAACTTAGGTTGCTCAAAAGTAGATAAAAGGACGACATACAAAATAGTTAGCACTTTCATATATGTGCAAGTAAGGGCTCAAGTTAGCCCCCACAGTTAGACAACAAATGCATGCCAAACTAATTAACATTGAAGGATTTTAATTAATTGCAAAGTCGTATATGCAGAATATCTATGTGATGAAAAAACATGCAGTCATGTATGAAATCAGTTTCTTAATGCGATTATTAGAACCTACATAGGTTTGCCTATTGATTTTAGCATAAGAGATTAAACTTATAGGCATGTTGTCAAGGTGATTCACGCAGTAATTGACAGTGGTAATCGCAGGAGCATGTTCAGAATTTGTTAATCGAGTCCTATATGCATGGTCTCTAGTGATGATAATTAACAAAGTGTTGCATACTCTTAAAGAGATGAGTAGGACAATAAATAAAATTGTTTCAGATCCTATATGCATGATTTCTACAATTAAAACTGATTTTACATCCTATAGACATGATTTCTATAATTTAAACTGATTTTAAATCCTATAGGCATGATTTATACAATTTGAACAGAACAACATGTGAACAGGAATTTATACACATATTGGATTATACCATTTTATAAGCATTGTTTGCAAAGGACATAACTGAACCAACCAATGAGCGTAGGGACATGGCTTCTAGCACATAACGACTGACTGTAATGACGCACCTATAGGCATGATTCTAGCATACAATTTCAACAACATAATATAAACCTACATGCAGGATTTCTAGCATACAGTTTCAACAACATAGTATAAGCCTATATGCAGGATTTCTAGCATACAGTTTCAACAACATAGTATAAGCCTATAGGCGTGGTGTTCTAAACGTCAATACCACACAAGAGGGGGGTGATTTCAGTGGTGTCCGATTTTCGCGTGCACTTGTTATAGAAAGACCAGGTTCTTCTATGCGTTCCAACTCATACTGTTTGCAGAATAATAAATACAGAAATTAAAGAATACAGAGATTTTTACGTGGAAAACACCTGGCTCAAAAGGTGAAAAAACCACGACCTACTTCCCAGTAGGATTTTCCCAAACTCTTTACTAAATCAGTGAGCCAAACATCATTTATAAAAAAAAAATTTGTAAACCTAGGATTACCTCTAATATCTTTATGGTAAACTAGCCTCTAGCTATTTGCGACAAACTTCGAGTTAGCTATAACTTGAAACACACAGTTCCTATTACAGAAGCTTCTAGATAAAGCTGAAAACGTACAGGTTGAAATCACATACTACAAGTAAACTAGACTAAAAGATAAAAATTAGAACTGGTTGTTCTAGTTGGTTCAAGTAGCTTCAGAGTCGCACACTTAAATCTCACACGAGCTGCTTGCAAAATTGTCTTGCTAATTTTTCTCTCAAGTCTTGCTTCACTTCTGTTTTTATGCATACCTGTATAATAAGAACATTCAGAAATATATAGGATTAGTAGACAAGAGTTTTACTAGAGTTCTAATGCAACTCTTCCTTTGTGGAAGAGTTCTAGTTAATCTCAACTCCTTAAATCCTTCCTTATCTTTGATTCTGTTCTTACTGAATAAGGAGTCCTTCTCCTTATAATTTTGCAATCTTTTTTATTAGGAGATATCTCTTCATTCCCATATTTTGCTTATCTCCTGCATGTGCACCTCACGTGCCTTTAACTCTACATGTATCTATGTCTCCAGTGATGGACCTGGTTCATCTTTGAGTTCCTTTGTCAATTGTCAAAACCATTCAATTTCATGGACCAACAAATTCCTCCTTTTTAATGATGACAAACTTTGTGCTTAGGCCTGTAACCAACTTAATCCAACATTGATACTTTTTAGAGTATTAAGCATTAATCATAAAGAACCAGGTTCAATATTTTATAAATATCACATGTTCAAAATAGCACATAGCATATCTTCCCCCTTTTGGCATCATCGAAAAGTTACAAAATGTAAAAGTCCTAGATATATAAGAATTAATCATGGCCACTGGGGCAACTGCAAGTGCAATCATGGATTAATCATCAATAGGAAACCAAGAATGCAAACTATCAAGGAAAAAGAAACAAGATTAAGAGCAAAAACAACAGAATTCATTGATAGAAAGAATTGTTCATCCACAATCCACAAAAAGAAATGAAAACAGTTAACACCATGAGCAAAACAAACAAGAAAAATCCCTAATCTGGGTCACTGAAGTACTAAGGCGAGATGGACTACTAAGGCTGGGAAGGGTTGGAGGCTAGATTTTTGGCTTGGAGAAGAGATATCATATCCCTAAGAATCCCCTCATTATTCTCCCTTTCTTGAGCAAGCTCATTTATGAGAGAATCCCTCTCAGATTCAACCTCTGTCAGGCGGTTTTTTAGCCGAAGTATTTTTGCATCCTTCGCCCTACTCTCTTGCACAAGTGCTCTGACTTTGTTGTTCAAAGGTGTCTTCCTGGCTGAACCAGGTTCATTTTCAAGAACATTGACAACGTAGTCACCGGACATAATAGTATTTTTTCCAAAGTGATCCTTAATTGTGTCCATCTCTGCCTTCTTCAGAGGCACCTTGTAGTGAGCAAGTACAGTTGTGAGGATAAAACCATATCGAATAGCATGATCTTTGGAACCACTGACCACCCTGTCCATCAGCTGAACGATGAAGTAAGGCAAGTTAATCTGCCTTACATTGTTCAGGCACTTCATTATAACTAAGTCCATATAGTTAGTTATGTTCCTTCTCTCCTGTCTTGGCACTACACACTTGTTGATACGCTCAAACACCACTTTGTGTGGAGGCTTCATTTCACTCTTGTATACTGCCCTAGGTTCAACTCCTCTTCATTGTCACAAAATTCTCTTGTGATTTGCAAAGAAGTTGGAAGAGCATCTAAGCTTGGCCACTTTTCCCTGGTGTAATCATCATAGCCCTCAGACAGAATCTCAACTACTTCTCCCAATTCTTTAGCATCAAAAGAAATTTTTATCCCCTTCACTTGGCTAGAAACTCTGCCATCCTTGATTACAGCATTGGCCATGAACTCGATTATCTCATCTCTGGCCAGCCGCCCATCCAACTGAAGGACCATCCTTCCATCCCTGCACCTCCAACTTATCCATAAGATAGACCATGCCAGATTCCTCCAAATCTTTCAACAACCTCCCCTTCAGAATGGTGTGCTTCCCAAATTTTGCCAAATTATCCTTCTCTCCAGCAAACTCATCTTCTTCTTCATCACTCCAGTCCTCTTCTTCATCAATTTGAACTTTCTTGGATTTTACTCTAGACCTGGTTCTTTTGGCTACAGTTGAGGGTTTAGCAGACACAAATGCAGACTTCTTGGTGGAAGTCTTGGCTTATTTTTTGTTTTAGAGTTTGAATCTCAACCTCTGCCAGTTGTTCACCTTGATGGACAAGGTCCATCTTATGAATCTCAACAGCCTCTACAGGCTCAGCAACGTTTTTCCTTTCCCTTCTCAGTTCTCTTTCTCTTACTCTTTTCCAAGGCTTTCTGTAACTCCTCCTCACTCTTCCTTAGTGTACTTCTCGTGGTTCTTCCTCTTGGAAGAGGAATTTCAAAATCAGCAGAGGGAGTGGCTTTCCTTTTCTTACTTGCTCTTTTTGTTACAGAAGTTTGAGCCTTTGGGGTCCTCTTCTTCTTTGCCTTGTAACTATCTTCTAACTTTTTCAGATGATATGCAAGGGTTTCTTCAGTAGATGAACCAGGTTCATCTGTATCTTTTCCAAGATTTGCCAACCCCTCATCAGCCTCTCCTAAATCACTTCCCCCCTAACGTTTTGGCTCCTTCTCCTACTACTACTGGTTCTGTACCACAGATAGCCAAATGAGTAGTTTCCTACCCTGTTCCCCTTACTTCACTCCTATCTATTCTCTTTCTTTTTCTTTCTCAATTTTATATTTACCACCTCTTCTTCTAGTTTTTGGCACCTCCACATCAACCACAGACCCAATTAATACAAACCTAGTTTCTACATTCTCATCAGTCTCAAAGCCAACCTTTTTGCGAGAGAACCTGTAGCCATTGTTTTTCTGGCAAGCATTTTGATCCTCTTTCTCCTGGGTTCATGATTAGGGTTGGGTTAGGAATGGTGGGACTAGGATGAGACGAGATGGGAATTTGTTAAGGAGTGGTGGGATTGGATTGATATGGAGTGGAGCTTGATCGTGACGATGTAGTGATGTATTGAGGTGTGGAGGAAGAGGTCGAAGATGGTGTAGAAGGTGACGGAGTATATAACTATTTTGATTTTGATTGAAGAGGAAGAGAAAATCTGGATCGAGGTTTGGAGCAGAGAGATGAAAGGGTTTCGACAGTTGTGAAGGTGATAAGTGATTTCATATGTGATGGTGGGGGTTTTAAAAGGGGATGGGTAATTAATATATAACGGCAGACTTTTTGGTCAAATATAAGTCTAATCACTTCTGTGATTTGTCAGTTAGAAGTGACAGTTACAACTTCCTTAGTTTCTAGGCTTTTTAATTTGATAAGACTCTTAGGGTAGACAGAATTGGTTCAAAAATAGGATAAAGTATAGATTTTGAAAAGATCTAGTTTAGGTAGAGTTCTGTTAATGATTAACTATTAATATTTCAAAGTGTGTATGATGGAGAACACATACCTCGCCTTTCAGATGAACCAACACTGATGAAACAGGTTCATCATGTAAGAGTCCTCTTGATCAAACCTCAATTTTCAACAATAGGGAAAACATCATTAGTAACCAATGAGTCATATCAAAACATGGCAAAAGAGTATACTATTAACAGCATGAGACTGAGCAACAGTTAAACTGATTATTTACACAAATTTCAGAATTTCTAAGCCAAATGTTCTTTTTTCATGTATATTTTGAACTGGTTCAATTAGGTGATCTTAATCATCCCTAACTCTAACATATTCCTTTCAAAATGCTCTCCACTTAGTGCTTTTGTAAAGATGTCAGCAATCTGTTTATCAGTAGCACAAAATTCAATAGAGATCAATCTCTTCTCATAATTGTCCCTTAAAATGGTCTCTAACATCTATGTGCTTTGTTCTTTTATGATGAACAGGGTTCTTTGTCATACTGATAGCACTAGTGTTATCACAAAAGATAGGGATACTACCAACCTTGATTCCAAAATGCGGATTAAATGTTGTTTAATCCATAATAGTTGAGCACAACATGAGGCTGCAGCCACATACTCAGCCTCAACAGTAGATAGAGCCACATAATACTGCTTTTTAGTGGCCCAAGACACAAGACATGAGCCCATAAAATGTGCCATAACTGAGGTGCTCTTTCTATCCACTAGAAAACCCGCATAGTCAGCATCAGCATATCGCACAAGATTAAAGTTACTACCTTTAGATACCAAAGACACAGATCAGTGGTGCCTTTTAGGTATCTTAAGATTCTCTTTACTGCAGTTAAGTGGGATTCTTTTGGAGTAGCTTAAAATCTTGCACAAAGTCCTACACTGAAAACAATGCCAGGTCTACTAGTAGTGAGATACAATAATGAACCAATCATTCCCCTCTACAGATTTTGATCAATAGATGAACCATGTTCATCTACATCAAGTTTTGTGGTTGTTGCAAGGAGTGTCAATTTCCTTGGAATCTTCCATTTTAAACATTTAAAGCAACACTTTCACATACTTTTGCTGATTGATCATAGTTCCATTTAAATTCTGTTTAATTTGTTAGCCTAAAAAGACATTAAACTCACCCATCATGCTCATTTCAAATTCACTCCTCATTAGTTTAGCAAATTCTTTACTTAGCTTTTTCAGTAATTGCTCCAAAGAACCACCACGAGACATATCTAACAATGTCCTTTTTTATCCTCCATCGCCGATAATACCTCCCCAAGTCACGATCCATCTCCGTAGCACCCGAACAAATAGAATGTCATCAGCTCTAAGCCTCTTCAAGGATCATCTCCCTCGAACCTTCAACACTGGAAACACTGATTCGACCCTAAGGTTGCAACACATTGTCATCTCCGATAACCTCTTCTTTAGTACCACTTCTCAATACGTGCTCCCAAAGGCAAAATAAATTAAGACGATTATACTGATGAGCCTTAATGCGCTCAAACAAGGACAACAACACAAATAAGAATTCCACTAAGTTCATAAATGTCCAATCTCGTAACTCTGTCAACCAAAGCCTGAACGTCCATAGCCCAAATGCCTCTCCTGCACTAGAACAAATACCAAACTCCCAATCATGAACCGAATAATCCTCCTCACGAATCACATACTATCGTGACACATAAGTAAATACCCTACCATTTACACCAGCACTGCGTGATAACAACACATGAAACATAACAATACACTATGTATAGCACCGAAACCATGGGCAACACCAACCGTAGTAGTATGATCTCCTAATGCAAGGAAAAATATCCTGCACCACATTTGTAGCATTACCACAATTCGTTGGTTCCCAACTGATATCGAATGCCCGTCATCGTGTATGAATGAGTAGAAAGGAACTGAAGACATAAGATTCAACAGAAATCAAGTCGCGCAATAAAGAATAAAGAAGGTTGTTCTCCTAAAAATCATGTAGCCTATCAAAGATAAGTATAGATGTCTTCCTACCTATGCGCAAGACTCTACTAGACTTGCTTATGACTCGGGAAACCTATGTGAACCTAGTGCTCTGATACTAAATTATCACAACCTAAATCCCACCATAGGCCATGATGGCGCCCAACGCCACCGTTAAGCAAGCCAATAATATATTTTCAACACAAAAATCGGTGGTTTATAACACATTTTTTAAACAATGGTGAAATAATTAAGCGAAATTTATTTTTGTTTATAAAAATACTAACAATTATCTTCAAGATTGGAATATGATAAATATACAATACTGAATACCATAAAAGAAATACACCTAAGAACAATAGTCTGAATTCCCAAACCAGGTGACACAAGTGCATGAGCATCCGTAAGAATATACAATACTTCTATAACAACTGACTAGAATAGAAAATAGACAAAATATAGTAAATAAATAGGACGAGGACTCTGTGTGCCGCAAAACGTAACTTGGAATGTAGTTCACCATAGAGTCACCTCAGCAACTGCACCCACGCGCCTAGATTACCACCGAATATACCTGCCTCAGTAACTGCACAATTAGTGCAGAAGTGGAGTATGAGTACGTAAATCGACGCGTACCCAGTAAAGTATCTAGCTTAACCTCGAAGAAATACTGACAAGGGGTCGACATGGACACTTACTAGTGGTTCCATAACCAAAGTACAATAAAAGTAGACAGGTATTAAGCATAGCAAGTAAAAGAAACAAAAACAGATATATGTGCATAACACAATCCTTAACAGAAGAGTGGATATGAACCCTCAAATACCGAATACTACCTTGAATGGGATATGTATATGATAAATAACAAATAAAATGTCAAATGTCAAGTCGGGAAGACTCTTGGGTACGATGAATCTTTATTGAATATTACGCACGATTTTGCAGAGTTCGTACGACCCGATCCATAACATAATGTACAATACCGAGGTCGTACGACTTGATCTATGGATGCATCTTATAATACTGCCGAGGAAAACAACCCAATCTTATAATGTTACTACAAAGGCGTTCAGTTTGATCCCATAAGAATAGTGAAACTTGATGAGTCACTAGCCCAACTCACGAATATATGGGTGAGTTTTGAAATTCAAGAAACATTTATACAAATATGTACAACTCGGGAGAAATCCTAAAAGACAAAGTATAATTTCCGCAAATAATCAAGTATCTATAATAGCAAAGTTGAATACTCAATGCAAGTCTAGTCTCATGCTAAAATTTAAACCAAAGCATTTAAGCAAGCAAGAATAACTCAAGTACTACAGTTAAAATATGGTGTGACTCTAAGACTAACCGGACATAATCAAGAATTTAGCATACGTATGGACGCTCATCACCTTGTTCGTGTGTAGCTCCCATAACATGCAGCACGTAACAAATATCGCACCTATGGGATAATTTTCCTTTTACAAGGTTAGACGGGAGACTTACCTCGCTACGAAATCCAATAACCGACTCCAACGCCTCTGTAACACTTCAAAGTAATGTCAAACGGTCTGAAACTAGTCAAAGAGCGTGCAAACCAATCACAATATACTCAATGACTCGTAATTTAATCAATTCAATAATTCCCAACTCCACACGAAAAGTCAACAAAGTCAACCTTCTAGCATACATGCCTCGATTCCAAAAAATTTCAAAGAAAGATATTACTCATAGCACCACGAACTCAAATATATAATTTATTTCAATTTCATGTCCAGTTTTGTGGTCAAAACTCAACAATATCATTTCTAGGTTTTCTTCCAATATTCAAACGTTTCTATCAATTTCCATGTTAAAGTCCATATATAATTCATGCATTTAGGTCACGATTAGTAGGAATCACTTAAATTGTGATAAATGATGAAAATGCCCCTTCAAAATCACCCCAAAATCGGCTCCAATTAGAGAAATGAGATGAAAATGAGATAAGTCCCGATTTTGCATCTTATACACTACCCAGTCATTCATCTTCGCGATCACGAAGGCCACACTAGCCTCACCCAGAAATCCTTCTTCACGAACGCGATTGCTGCCACTTTCTTGAAGTTCAGCCTGCCAATCCTACAGTAATGCAGGGCTACTCCACGAACACGAAGGAAAAAACCTTCAATCCCCAGAAAATTCTCGTTTGCGATCTCGATCTCTCTAACGTGATCGCGATGAACAACCCTCCAAACCAAGCCTCCCCATTAACACATCGCGTTCGAAACCCTTACCACGCGAACATGAAAAACAACTAGACCACCATAATGCGCTCTCAATGTCTTTCCGCAATTGCGAAGAACAAAGTCTTCTCCAGCTCCACAAAACCCTTCGCAATCGCGATACCTCCTAAAACAACAACAACAAATTTCAAAGGGAACCACATTCAATCATACAAGCCAGTCCCAATACCTTATCCAAAATCTATCTAAGGGCTCAAAATACCGCGGCTAACATCAAAACTAAGAATCTTTGATCAAAATTCTTCTCTTAACTTTCAAACCTTCAAACTTCGCCAAATGCGTCCAAATCATACTTAGACATTCTAGATCACGACCAAACTTCACACAGAAGTTTCAATCTACTAAATGAATTTATCCAAGGACCCAGAACACCACCTAGTGTACGATAACACCAAATTCTACTCTAGGTCAAACTTACCAAACCATACACCCAAGTCCGAAATTACCGTATTAACCTATAAGAACTTTAAATTCCAATTTGGAAGACGTTTAGTAAAAAGTCAAACATTGATCAACTCTTCCAACTTAAAGCTTCCGAATTGAGAATTATTCTTCCAAATCAACTTTGAATTTTTCAAAAATCGAAACCAACTGCACATGCAAGTCATAATACATAATGAAGCTACTCAAGGTCTCAATTTGCCGAACGATATTCTAGAGCTCAAACCAATTTGTCGGGTCATTATATTTTAATTATATTCTTCTTATTCTTTGTTCTCAGAAAAGCTCCATTTAGTTGTCTATACATAATTTTATTATTATTTACTAAATCTTCATGAACGTTGAACATCTCTATGCCATGGATCTTGATGATGAAGCTTGCCTTTGCTGTTCACATTCAATCCGACACTATTATTCATCTTATTAAAAATCAAGTTTGCATTTTTAATTAGACTTATATGAGCTTCTGGGGTGTTAAAGTTTTTGTCTTTTATGTGGTAATGAAAGTTTAGTACAATTTCTGTTCTTATAAGTATTCCATTTTGCAATTGGAGATGAAAAGTGTGATTTAAATTCAAGAAGTAAAGTGCTATTATGTTGCTGCATCATTACTGAATATTGCTAGAATTGCCTAGAAGATTGGAGAGCAACTGAGGAGCATTTCAAAATTATGTAACGACTATTTTGGTTAGCTATTGGATTGTTTCAAGTACAATATGTGCAATAAGAGAGGTGTAAATTACATTGCAGTTACCTTTAAGTGTTTAATTGTTACCTTAGTGTTATGAAGAAAATAACTTGATTTGTTTCTTCCTTGATTTTTTTTATCAGTTTCTTTTCTTGTTATTTTCATTTAAGGAGAGTGGAAGCCGGGAGAAGTGAGTGACTGAGTGGTATGTTTAGAGGACAAGAGTGTTTCATAACCTCTCTTCCACATTAATCTATTAAATGTTTCCAAGTAAAAATTTATTTTTCTCTCCGTTGGGTAGTGTGAGCTTAATTAATTGTGTTGTTCTTCATAACCTCAACTAGCTCTGCTATGTGTAATGTCAGAAAGATATATATATTTAATTATTCGCCTTGAAGAACCATGATATGAAAGGGTTAATTCCCTACTTTGGGTCCTTTCAACAAATGCTTTATGTGACATAAAAATAATTCAAGTCATTGTTAACAATTGGGAAAGAAATATATAGGTAGATCTTCGCTCCAGCTGCATCAATTTTGCCAGTCTACAATTATATACTCTACTAAAAATAGTTTTTTTTACTGACGCAGCAGTACCGACGGACCCTTTCCGTCGCTATTTCGAGGGACTTTCCGACGGAGTCCCTCGGTATTTTTGAATTTTTTAATTTTGTGTTTTTTTTATATAACCGAACGAATAACTCCCGGTAAATAATGAAATTTTGACCGGTTAAAATTTAATTGGTTGTACCGATGCACTCCGTCGGCAATTTATCGACAGACTCCCTCTGTACATTTTGTATTTATATTTTTGAATTATTTTTGTAGGTACTGACGGTGTCTCTCAACGCTTTTAAAAAAAATGAAAAAGAAAATAAAGTTATCGACGTACTCAATCGTTATTGCATTTACGTAATATTTTTAATTTTATTCTTACAGTACCGATGGACTTCCGTCGGTAATTTAAATATATAATCTTATACATAATTATTTTGTAGTTTTTACTACACCATACCGAAGGAGGTCGTCGGTAAGTCCCTCGGAATATGTATTTATTCATCGGAATATTAATTTATTCATATTTTTAATTTTTAAATTATTAAATTAAAATTCTAAATATATCGACGGTATCTGCCAGTAATATTAAATTATTATTTTTAATTTACCGACAGATATCCATCGGTATTGATATTATTGATATTATTTTAATTTATAATATACGACGGATATCTGTCGATAAGTTAAATTATTTTATCAAATACTGTTAGAAAGGTACCGATGGCTTTCCAATGGGGTCCATCGTTAATTACCAAGGGATTCTGCCGATTTATTTTATGGTGGAAAGATTTACCTACTTACCACTTACCGACGTATTACCTTCCGTAAAGCGTTGTTACCGAGGGACGTCCCTTGGTAATTGGTCGGTTAACAGGTGAGTTTTAGCAGTGTTAAAGTTGCTTATCTGTTTGCATGTTGATATCGAACAATTTACTTGAAAGTTCACTTAAAAACTTGAAAGTAATAGTTGTCAAGTTTTATTTCTATCCAAACCCTGTGTTGAAGCAGACCCAAGCCTTCTGTCAAGGAAAGGAAAGAAAGCAGTTCGGTAAGTCCCTCGGAATATGTATTTATTTATCGGAATATGAATTTATTCATATTTTTAATTTTTAAATTACTAAATTAAAATTCTAAATATACCGACGGTATCCGCCAGTAATATTAAATTATTATTTTTAATTTACCGATAGATATCCATCGGTATTGATATTATTGATATTATTTTAATTTATAATATACGACGGATATCTGTCGATAAGTAAAATTATTTTATCAAATACTGTTAGAAAGGTACCGATGGCTTTCCAATGGGGTCCATCGTTAATTACCAAGGGATTCTGCCGATTTATTTTATGGTGGAAAGATTTACCTACTTACCACTTAACGACGTATTACCTTCGGTAAAGCGTTGTTACCGAGGGGCGTCCCTCGGTAATTGGTCGGTTAACAGGTGAGTTTTAGCAGTGTTAAAGTTTCTTATCTGTTTGCATGTTGATATCGAACAATTTACTTGAAAGTAATAGTTGTCAAGTTTTATTTCTATCCAAACCGTGTGTTGAAGCAGACCCAAGCCTTCTGTCAAGAAAAGGAAAGAAAGCAGTTCGGTAAGTCCCTCGGAATATGTATTTATTTATCGGAATATGAATTTATTCATATTTTTAATTTTTAAATTACTAAATTAAAATTCTAAATATACCGACGGTATCCGCCAGTAATATTAAATTATTATTTTTAATTTACCGACAGATATCCATCGGTATTGATATTATTTTAATTTATAATATACGACGGATATCTGTCGATAAGTAAAATTATTTTATCAAATACTGTTAGAAAGGTACCGATGGCTTTCCAATGGGGTCCATCGTTAATTACCAAGGGATTCTGTCGATTTATTTTATGGTGGAAAGATTTACCTACTTACCACTTACCGACATATTACCTTCGGTAAAGCGTTGTTACCGAGGGACGTCCCTCGGTAATTGGTCGGTTAACAGGTGAGTTTTAGTAGTGTTAAAGTTTCTTATCTGTTTGCATGTTGATATCGAACAATTTACTTGAAAGTTCACTTAAAAACTTGAAAGTAATAGTTGTCAAGTTTTATTTCTATCCAAACCGTGTGTTGAAGCAGACCCAAGCCTTCTGTCAAGGAAAGGAAAGAAAGCAGTTCGGATCTTACACAGTCGAGCAGGTAACGCAATACCAACTTGAAGAAGGCAACTTAATAATGATCAGTTTGGGCTACAAAGATGACGTAATTGAGGCTCTTCACTTGATTGGTTCCTGGAAGGAACATTATGTCTTTAATAATATAAGAATTAGGTCATTGTATCCATGTCGTATAGAGAACTCTTTGGTTATGGATCAAATACAGGGCGCTCTATTTTGGGGAGAAATTAAACACCTAATATGTCGGGCCCGTACATCATCGGTCTAGTATCTCTATATACATATAGCTAAAAAGGTGATATTCTTTTTAGGACAAAATATGAAAAAAAAAATATGCCACATATATTCAAGCTGAGGGAATAGTATATTTTTACAACCCATCATTATAGAGAAGCAACGTATGATGTATAGGAATTCAAAATTAATTGCTTAGATGGTCACTTAACTTTTGATAATTGGTCATCAAAGTGATCTATCTTTTTTTTTTCTTTCAAAAGTTACTTTACTTTACCCAACTAGCTTCAACAATTATTTTCACCGAATTATATATTTTTGGGTGAGATTTAATGAAATGATAAGTTTAATCTTAAGAAAAATAGTTATTTGTATACGGTCAAAATTATTGACCCGATTTTGTAGGCTCGAGTTCATGAGTCGATAACGACAAGGTCGAGCTCGAAGGCAGGAAGGAGGGCTCGAAGACCTAAGCGTCGAGGAACATCGAAGCCAGTGCAACCGGTCCCGAGACAGTGTCGTTATAAGTTTGTTACAAAAGGACAAGATTTTCGCCACGTCCCCAAAGTCCTGGCGTAAATTCCGGGATAAATTTATACGAATTGATACAAATTCGTACCAGGTGGTTACACAGTTGTCCTAATAAGATTCTTTACTGTAAATAGAAATGTATCTTATTTAGGGCCTCCCCTCCTATATAAAGGGGACCCCAATGATTTGTAAAGATCATCTAATCATTGGAATTGAATGCACTCTCTACCTTTTCGCTCATTGTTCATCAGAACTGCCCTTTAAATCTTATTATCCTTCTAGCTTTACTGTACTCGGTCACCTCAAGGTCATCGAGCTCGAGGTCAAAGCTGCCTAAGTAACATTGGTTTGGTTAATTTATTCATGTCATTTATACCTTATATTACTTGTTTATTAATTGTTATTGAACTAGATCACGTATTTTTAAAACCACAAATCAAATTTAATTGTTACTCCTTTTTTCAAGGTAAACAGCTTGGCGCTCATCGTGGGGCTAAAGATAATAATGATTATTTTGGTGCTGATTTTCTGACAACACACGTTATTCTTCACATATTTTCTTGTCAAAGGTTCTTTGATTTTCGGCTAAAATATGTCGAACTCCGCAAGAGTACCAGCACATGGTAATGATGGTCTCGGATTCCATGGAGAAAATAATAATGCAACAGTTTCAGGCGTAGGTGTACCATCGCTTAACCCTGGGGTAGCACCAGTGCCTAACCAAGTTGATGTGGATTCACACGTTGCTCTAAACGCCGACTTGGGCACTGACGTCGGAGGAAGCGTACGCAGAGAGGTTCAACCTGGTGGACAAAGAACACAGGGTCGAGGAGATAGGGAAGTCAGCCTCCACGTGATTTTCGAAATGTTACAAGCACAACAAGTTGATATCGCTCAGTTGCAAAGTCAATAAAAGACTCTGAGCGTGGTGGGACAGAAAACTACTCACTGTGCTGAACCAATCCCGGAAAGGTCCAGTAATAATGGATCAGGGGTTGTGTTGACCCAAGTCACTGCATAGTTTTGAAGATTGACAAATGTCTGACTAGTTGAACCAGGTCCATCAGAGCACACATTCTTGAACTGAATAGTTGGCACATGAACCGTATATGCATAAGAGATATTTGTGATTGTGAAGTATCAATGATCCAAGAGATTGTCTCCTAATGCGAAAAGGATGCAAACTAATGAGAGAATAGAAGTTGAATTCAGCTAGGAAAGTAACAAAGGAAGGAAGTTGAGTTTAATTCGAATTCTTTCTCCCAAGAAGAGTTGAACTAGAATTGATCGACAAACTCAACTACTGACTCTATAAATACTCAAAGTATTTCTGCTGGAATTCTGGACGCACAAGTACTGAAGTGAATCATGATCTGAAAGAAAAATTCGCAGAGTTATTTTGCAAGCAGATTTAGTGTGCGATACAAAGGCTACAGATCAGCTAGAAGAACAAGTTTCATCCTTTATGTATTGAGTCTAGTTGATTGTAGTAGGAGTTTTAATATTGTATCTTATCAGCTTTCTTAGAAGCAATTGTAATAGGTACACATTGTTACAGTTAGAGTTAACTTGAAGCTTGTAGAAATTAGCTAGAGGCTAGTTGATACAAAGGGATTAGAGTTAGTCCTAGTATTACAAAAGAGTTTATTTTGTAAGTCCGTTTGGCTCAAAGTTTTTAGTGAAGAGTTTGAGAAAATCCTACTGAGGAGTAGGTCGTGGTTTTTTCACCTTTTGAGCTAGGTGTTTTCCATGTAAAAATCTCTGTTTTTTTACTTTACTGCTGTTATTTCGCACCAGTAGAAGTTGGAACACAAAGAAGAAACAGGTTCTTCTTGTGAGACAACACTCGAAAAATTGGGTATCACACTTTTAACCTATATTCTTGTGTGGTATTGACGTCTAAAACATCAATTGGTATCAGAGCAGGTTATCCTTGAAAAGGCTAACACCTTGGAAAAGATCAAAATGGGTGCACCACCTGGGAACTGGGAAGGTCAATCAACTGCAAGGCCACCACTCTTAAATGGCAGTACTACTCTTGGTGGAAGAACAGGAAGAAGGACCACTTGATTGGAGAAGACTACGAACTCTGGGACATAGTCAATGATGGACCTCTAGCTACAATGAAGAAGACTGCTGAAGGTTTGGTTGTACCAAAGACTAGGGCTGATTGCACTGCTGATGACCTGAAGAAATGGAGAAGAATGCTAAGGCCAAGAAGTGGCTAGTTTGTGGATTAGGTCCAGATGAATACAGCTGAATCCAAAGTTGCACCACAACCAAAGAAATCTGGGATACTCTACAAGTAGCCCATGAAGGAACACCTTAGGTAAAGAGGTCTAGAGGTACTCAACTATACTCTCAGTATGAAAACTTCAATATGAAAGAAGGAGAGACTATCCAAGAGATATACACAAGGTTCACAACCCTGACCAATGAACTAAAGTCTCTTGGAAGAATCATTCTTGAAAAGGACAGGGTTGAGAAGATCCTGACAAGGGTCTTGCCAATTTCCTGGGAAAGCAAAATCACCGCTATCCAGGAATCCAAGAATATGGCAACCCTGAGATTGGATGAGCTGATTGGAAACCTCACTACCTATGAACTCAGAAGGTAGACAATGAAGATGGATGTTCCAAAGAAGGAGAGGAGTCTAGCAGTGAGAATAACTGAGGGAGCATATCTGGAGGAAGATGAGTTGGCCATGATTACCAAAGAATTCATAAACTTTCTCATGAGGAAGAAGGGCATCTCTAGAGGAGGAAAGTACAACAAAGCAAAATCTCAAGAAAGGCCAACCAACGAGGGATGCTACAAATGTGGTAAGACTGACCATCTCATAAAAAACTGTCCTCAGTGGGAGGTAGAATGGAAAAAGGAGAGATATGAAAGAAGGAACAGGAAGAAGGAACTGGTCCAACCCAAGAAGCCCACAACATAGGCTATGGTCGCTGCTTGGGGGGAAAGTTCATATGAGGAATCAGAAGATGGGGAGACAGAATATCAGGCGCTCATGGCAATTGGAGAATCTGATGAAGAACCACAGGTAAGTATTTCCCATCTTAAAAACAAAATAAAGTTCCTATCTAAGGAAAACATCTCTGAGTTGCTACTTGATTTCATAGATGATTCTGAGGAAACATCCAAAGAGAATGATCAACTCTCTAAAGAATGTGGAATGCTAAAAGCAAAGTGCATGAACCTGGAAATCAGAGTCAGTGAATCTGAAAAGAAAAACATTGTCCTGTTGAACCAGGTTCATCCACTTGAGACTGTGATTCTAGAATTAAAATCTGAAAACTTAAAACTGAGATTAGGATCCAGTAAAAAGGTTGTTGATCACTCTCATGTCATGTTAGAGGAAAATTTGGGAAAACTAAAAGATAAAATGTACACCAAGGATGAACATATAAGATCACTCAAAGAAGAGCTTGGCAAAGTCAAACATGAATTAGATAGAACTTGAAAATGGAATAAATCCTCTGATGCCTTGACATGGCTTCAAGAGAATCATAGTAGCAACCGGAGAGGTCTTAGTTTTGGGAGTCAATTGCCCAAGTGGGATCCCAAAAGCAAGTATCTCACTCTCCCTAAAAATAAAATCTGCACCCACTGTGGTAAGACTGGCCACTACTAATATGAGTGTACTGCAAAAGATCAGGCCTGTCGAAAAAATGAGAGGTTTGTCAAAAAGAAAATCTGGCAACCAATTGGGCCAGAAAAAATTTGATTCATCCATTCTCTCATAGAAAAGGACCCAAACTAGTTTGGGTTCTTAAAACTAACCCCTGATTTCCTTTTGTAGGTACAAGTGAGAAGAAACAGCCAAATTTGGTTTTTAGATAGTGGATACTCAAAGCATATGACGGAGAACAAGGAACAGTTCCTTTCACTTGAAAACCTCAAAGGAGGAAATGTCTCCTTTGGAAATTGAAAGAAAGGTGAAATTATAGGGGTTGGTAAAGTAGGTAAGGATAACACAAGTTCCATAGAACATGTATACTTGATAGATGACTTGAAATATAGCATGATCAGTGTATCACAATTGTGTGACAGAGGTAACCTGGTTGCTTTCACTTCCACAAAATGTTTTGTGATTAACTTGCTTACTGACAATATTGTTTTGCAGGGAAAGAGAATGAATAATATCTATGTCATAGACTTGTCCACACTGTCTGAAAATGAACTCACTTGCTTAAGTGTTTTGGACAGTGATCCCCTCCTTTGGCACAAACGACTTGGACATGCAAGTCTAAATCAACTTAACAAATTAGTCTCTAAGGACTTAGTGGTGGGAATCCCTAACATTAAGTTCAAGGAAGACAAAGTTTGTGAGGCATGTGCAAGGGGGAAGCAGGTAAGATCCTCATTCAAAAGTAAGAAAATGGTCAGTACCACCAGGACGTTGGAACTGGTTCATCTGGATCTGTGTGGTCCAATGAGAACTCTGAGCAGAGGTGGTAAGAAATATGTGATGGTGTTAGTTGATGATTACTCAAGGTTCACGTGGACCTTATTTCTGGCATCTAAGGATGAAGCATTTGATATGTTCATCATATTTGTTAAGAAAACTCAAAATCAGTTAGGACATCAACTAGCATCAATAAGATCTAACCATGGTACTGAATTTGAAAATGCTAAGTTTGCTGAGTTCTGTGATGAACATGGTATCAATCACAACTTTTCTTCCCCTAGAACCCCACAACAAAATGGGATTGTGGAAAGAAAGAATAGAACTCTTGAATACATGGCAAGAACCATGCTTCTTTCTAGCAAACTACCTCACAGCTTTTGGGAAGAAGCAATAAACACTACTTGCTATATAATCAATAGATGCATGACCAGGCCACTGGTAGAGAAAACTCTCTAAGAATTACTCAAATGAAGAAAGCCTAACATATCCCATCTTAGGGCTTTCGGATGTAAATGTTATGTGCACAATAATGGCAAAGATTCCTTAGGTACATTTGATCCCAGAAGTGATGAGGGAGTATTCTTGGGATATTCATCACATAGTAAAGCCAATAAAGTGTACAATAAAAGAACTATGTGTGTAGAGGAGAGTGTGCATGTTGTCTTTGATGAAACTAACACTCTTTCTGAGAGACATGAACTAGAAGATGAGGAGCTTGGACTGGTGAGAAGCAGTGAACACGTTGAAGCAGCCATAGAAGATGGAACAGGTGATGGACCAGGTCCAACTACCCCAAGCAACATGACAGGGGGAACTCAACATGTGAATCCTCGCCCCGATCCTGTTCCACAACAACAAAACAACATGGAACTATCCAGAAGTGAACTACTAGTATTCAAACCACACAGATATCAGAGTTCTCACCCTCTTGAGAATATCATAACATATTTGTTATCCGGAATCAAAACAAGATCTTCCTTGAAATATCTGTGTGCGTTTGATGCCTTCCTATCCTTAATCGAACCAAAGAACATTGGTGAAGCCCTACAAGATTCTGATTGGGTAAATGACATGCAAGAGGAGCTGAATCAGTTTGAAAGAAGCCAAGTATGGCACTTGGTACCGAGGCCACTAGACAGATAAGTGATTGGCACGAAGTGGGTCTTCAGGAACAAGCTCGATGAGGATGGAACTGTTACAAGAAATAAGGAAAGGCTAGTTGTTCAAGGGTATAGTCAAGAAGAAGGAATTGACTATGATGAAACCTTTGCTCCTGTGGCAAGATTGGAGGCAATCAGACTTCTTATTGCATTTGCTGCACATATGGAATTCACTCTCCATCATATGGATGTTAAGAGTGCCTTTTTCAATGGCTATTTGAAGGAAGATCTATTTGTCAAACATCCCCAGGTTTTGAAAGCAAAGAGTCACCTGATCATGTATATAAACTTGACAAGGATCTTTTTGGTCTCAAACAAGCACCTAGATCATGGTATGAGCGATTGTCAAAATTCCTGCTGGAACATGGGTACAAACGAGGCAAAATTAACAGTACTTTGTTCCTAAAGGAAAAAGGGAACGATCTTCTTATTGTGCAAATATATGTTGATGATATCATATTCGGGGAAATCACTGAAAAGATTAGCAAGGAATTTGCTACACTAATGGGGAGTGAATTTGAAATGAGTATGATGGGTGAGCTAAACTTCTTCTTAGGCTTGAAAATCAAGAAAAACCCACATGGAACAATGATTCATCAACAAACGTACGTGAAAGAACTCCTCAAGAAGTTCAAGATGAAGGATTCAAAGGAAATAGACACCCCCATAGCCACAGCTACAAAATTGGATGTGGATGAACCTGGTTCATCCGTTGATCAAAAGGTATACAGAGGAATGATTGGGTCTCTACTATATCTCACTGCCAGCAGACCATATATTGTGTTCAGTGTGAGACTATGTTCTAGGTTTCAGGCAAATCCAAATGAGTCCCACCTCACTGCAGTGAAGAGAATTTTGAGATATTTGAAAGGCACCACTGATTTGTGCTTTTGGTATCCTAAAGGTAGTAATTTCGACCTTGTAGGATATGTTGATGCTGATTATGCAGGCTTCCTGGTTGACAGGAAAAGTACTTCAGGCATGGCTCACTTCTTGGGCTCTTGCCTTGTGTCTTGGGGCACCAAGAAACAAAATTCAGTAGCTCTGTCTACTGTCGAGGCTGAATATGTGGCTGCAGCCTCTTGCTGTGCTCAGTTGCTGTGGATTAATAAACAACTCATGGACTTTGGTATAGATGTGGGATGAATTCCTATTTTCTGTGATAACACTAGTGCTATTAGTATGACGAAGAACCCGGTTCATCATAAGAGAACTAAGCACATAGATGTTAGGCATCATTTCCTAAGGGATAACTATGAAAAAGAAATGATCTCAATTGAAGTTTGTGCTACTGATCATCAAATTACTGACATATTCACTAAAGCACTAAGTTGGGAGAATTTTTAGAGAAACAGGCTTGAATTAGGTATGATTAAGATCACCTAATTGGAAAAATAACAAAAGTTAAAAAAAATGACAAAAAAATAAAATTCTTTGGCTAGAAAATTCTAATTAGGTACTTAATCAGATTAATCATTGCTCGGTATCATGTCTTTATTGCCATACTCTTTTTCCATGTATTAATATGATTCCCCAGTTGCTAATGATGTTTCTCTATCTTTGTAAATTGAGGCAACTTAAAGATTTTAACAGGATGAACCTGGTTCATCCATGCTGGTTCATATGACTGACAAGGTACGTTCTCATCTCCATATATGTATTAATTCAATTACAGTCATACATGAGCAGGACTCTATCTATATTTGGTTCATATTCAAATACTTCGTACTTACCCAAAATTGAACCAGTTTAAGAAGTACCGTCTCACTTAATTAGGGGGGAAATAAATGTCCAATCAATATCAGTCCTACGGCGATTAGACTCCCACTTGAGTAAATACTCTGCCGTTGTAATCTCCCTAGCCACATCTTATATAAGGGTCATCATTACTTTCTCTTCATAAAGTAACCGCCGAACCAAGTTCAACTCATTCTACACAAACCAAAATTGATCACTCTCCTTTTCTTCATAACAACACACAATCAGGTCTTCACCACCACCGCTTCTTCTTCTACTTCATCACCTAATCATGATTATGATGGAGGAAATTCTGAGTCTGAATCTAACTCTCCATCTGTATACAGTTCTCAATCACCAGTAAATTCGTTAACCCCTAAAACATACCTATTCTTGAACCCACACCAAACCCTACTCTAGCCCCCAGGGGTCGTCGTGTCAAAGTTCTTGCCAGGAAAACTGTTGCTTCAAGGTCTAGGGAAAAATTCTTGGAATAACTTATTGAAGCTGACAAAGGTTCGAAGTCAGGATCATCAAGTGAATTATTTAAATCAGCCAACGAGGAGGAAGTACCTGGTTCATCACACTCTGAACAAGGTAATCTCAATGCTATCTCTGAATCTGTTAATACTAAGAACATGTTTGTCCTGGTTGGGTCGGTGGTAGATGTTAAAGTGCCGAGTAGGCAAAGATTCTTGAGAGAGAGGGTGGATATGGAGTTGTAAGGTGATCTAGGGAGGATGGCACCACACTGGCTATCTGTGGTCCCATTCTTGAGAATGTTAGAGATGAAGTCACAGAGTTAGGGGGAAGTGTAGTTGAGGAGGCCGCAGCAGGTCTAGCAAGCTTGAGGAAAGGAGCAGATGAACCTGGTTCATCTGGGGACGAGACATTGGCTGAAAGGCTAAAGAAACGGGGGGAGTCCTATAACCCCAAGAAAAGGAGGACTCAGAAGTCTAAGAAAGCATCTACCCCAGTTCCTCCAAGGAAGAGGAAAGCTATTGTGTCTGCTGATGCTCCTGTCCCTAATATGCGTGCTACTCGTAATATTGTGAGAGAAGAAGAAGAAAGGTTGGAGAAGGCTCTACAAGAGAGCAAGAAAAAGAAGGCGGCAAATGGTAAAGCTATGATTGGAGAGCCTGTTGAGGCTGTTGTTATTGAAGAAGAGATGTTAGACCTGGTCCAACAATAGGAGCAGTTGACTCCAGTTGTGGTTAGCACACCAAAACCCAAAAAGGCTAAGGCTTCTTCAAAGAAATCAGCTGTTGTGTCCGCTGCAACTCCAAGCACTGCCAAAAGGACCAGGTCCAAGGCAAAGAAAATAAAGGTTGTGGAGAAAGAGGATGATGTTGACTAGAGTGGAGAAAAGGAGAAGGAAGATGATGTGGAGACTGATAGAATCATATTGTTTGGCAAGCGCACAATCTTGAAGGGCACATTTTTCAAACATCTAAAGGATCCGGGAATGAGATACCTACAGGACACTCTGGAAGTGCAGGGATGGAAGGACATGGTTCTTTGCATGGAAGGCAGGCTGGCAAGGGCTGAATTGGTGGAATTCATGGGAATTCCATTGTTAAAGACGGCAGGGTCACTTCTATGGTCAACGGAGTTCAAGTTTCCTTTGATGCTAAGGAGCTGGGTGAGATTCTAAACATACCAGCTGAGGGCTATGAGGACTACACGAGGCAGAGATGTCCTTGTCTAGATGGGATGTCCTCAGCAATCAACATCACCAGATTTTTCAGTGACAATGAGAGGGAGATTGAACCCAGGCCGGTCTACAAAAGTGAAATGAAGCCAGAGCACAAGTTGTTCTTCGAGTTTGTCATCAAATTCCTGCTGCCCAAACAAGAAAGAAGGCACATAGCCAACTATATGGATCTGACTCTGATGGAGTGTATGTACAGGGGAAAGCAAATCAATTGGGCAGCCTTCATCATCCAACTCTTGGACAGAGTTGTGAATGGAACCAAAGCACATGCAATCCCATATGGATTTGTTCTGACAGTTGTGCTTGCACATTTTGGGGTTCATGCGAAGAAGGCTGAAATGGCGACTGCCAAGGATTATTTTGGGAAGGAAACTTTGTTGTCATGTGATTACATTATCAATGTTCCTGTAGATGAACCTGGTTCATCTAGGAAGCAGCCAGTCAACAGTAAAGTAAGAACTCTGGTGCAGGAAAGCGAGATCAAGGATATGGAGATCCTTCGTTGGAAATCTCGTGTGATTGAGGTTGAAGCTGAGCGGGATGCTCTCAAGGTTGAGTTTGAAAAAGAGAAGGAAAAGAACGAGGGTGTTCTTCAGCAGATGCTTTCTCTTCTACAATCCAAGACCACAACCTCCTCTGCACCTTCCCATCCTTAGGTTGTCCAGAGCTACCCAATAACCCTTCAGTGCCCAGTTTGGGACTTGTTTTTGTTGTCTTTTTACTCTATTTTTTGCTCATGGTTTTGATTGTTTTTGTTTTTAATTGTCTGGTGTTTGACGATCGTTCCTAATCAATGAATATGTTGTTTAGTTATTGACTTGTCTCAATTTCTTATTTAGCTTACATTTATTGGTTTCTTGTGTTGATTAACCATGTTTTGCACCTGCAGTTGCCTCAAATGGCCATGAGTAATAATTAATAAATCTGGTAAGGGTATCATTTTGCAAATTTTTGATGATGCCAAAAGGGGGAAAATATGTGCTGAATTTCAAAATTTTCAAAGTGATATTTATAACCTAATGAACCTGGTTTCTCTATGATTAATGCTTAAAATCGTACAAAGTATTTGAAGAGTATACATGTTTAAGCACAGAGTTTGTCATTATCAAAAAGGGAAAATTTGTTGACCCAATTCACTGCATAGTTTTGAAGATTGACAAATGTCTGACCAGTTGAACCAGGTCCATCAGAGCACACATTCTTGAACTGAATAGCTGGCACATGAACCATATATGCATAGGAGATATTTGTGATTGTGAAGTATCAATGAACCAAGAGATTGTCTCCTAATGCGAAAAGGTTTCAAACTGATGAGAGAATAGAAGTTGAATTCATCAAGGAAAGTAACAAAGGAAGGAAGTTGAGTTTAATTCGAATTCTTTCTCCCAGGAAGAGTTGAACTAGAATTGATCGACAAACTCAACTACTGACTCTATAAATACTCGAAGTATTTCTGCTGGAAATTCTTGACGCACAAGTACTGAAGTGAATCAAGATCTGAAAGCAAAAGTCCCAGAGTTATTTTGCAAGTAGATTTAGTGTGCGATACAAAGGCTACAGATCAGCTAGAAGAACCAGTTTCATCCTTTATGTATTGAGTCTAGTTGATTGTAGTAGGAGTTTTAATATTGTATCTTATCAGCTTTCTTAGAAGCAATTGTAATAGGTACACATTGTTCAAGTTAGAGTTAACTTGAAACTTGTAGAAATTAGCTAAAGGCTAGTTGATACAAAGGGATTAGAGTTAGTCCTAGGATTACAAAAGAGTTTATTTGTAAGTCCGTTGGGCTCAGAGTTTTTAGTGAAGAGTTTGAGAAAATCCTACTAAGGAGTAGGTCGTGGTTTTTTTCACCTATATAGCCAGGTGTTTTCCACGTAAAAATCTCTGTGTTTTTACTTTACTGCTTTTATTATTCCGCACCAGTAGAAGTTGGAACACCAAGAAGAACCAGGTTCTTCTATTGAGACATCACTCGAAAAATTGGGTACCACACTTTTAACCTATATTATTGTGTGGTATTGACGTCTAAAACATCAGGTTGACCCCGCGATCATGAAAATGTTCGAAGAACTCACAAAGAGGATCGAGTCAGGTGAGAAAAGATCAAGGACAATGATAAAAAGGTGAAAACGTACAACTCGAGGGTCGACCAAATACCGGGAGCGCCTCTGGTTTTGAAAGGACTGGATTCTAAAATGTTTGTGCAAAAACCTTTCCCCCCGAGTGCAGCCCCGAAGCCTATTCCAAAGAAGTTTCGCATGCCGGACATACCTAAGTAAAACGGGACCACCGATCACAACGAACATGTCACTACATATACTTGTGGTACAAAGGGAAACGATTTGGAGGACGACGGGATCAAGTCTGTTCTATTGAAAAAATTTGGGGAAACTTTGTACAAAGGGGACATGATTTGGTACCATAACCTACCCCCGAACTTCATGGATGTTCGCCATGTTGGCAGATTTTTTTGAAGGCACATGCTGGTGCTATAAAGGTCGCAACAAGTAAATCGGATGTATTCAAAATTAAACAAAGGGACAACGAGATGTTGAGTGAATTTGTATCCCTGTTCCAAATGGAACAAATGGAGTTACCACTAGTCTCCGATGACTGGGTTGTTCAAGCTTTCACTCAGGGGCTAAATGAGCGAAGCTCGATAGTATCGAGGCAGTTAAGAAAAACTTGATCGAGTACCCTACTGTGACTTAGGCGGATGTGCATAACAGATATCAGTCGAAGATTAGGGTCGAAGATGATCAGTTGGGAGCCCCCTCGGGCTCGGTTTATCCAAGCAGATTAGCAGCAAAAGATTCAAGAAATGCAAATAGGGAACCAAGGACGAACAAGGAGTGGTGTCAGCCATATGCTTAAGAGCGAAGGAACAGATCGAGGCGCAACGTACCTCAGAATGATCGAAG
Source organism: Nicotiana undulata (assembly GCA_005239495.1). Taxonomy (NCBI): domain Eukaryota; kingdom Viridiplantae; phylum Streptophyta; class Magnoliopsida; order Solanales; family Solanaceae; genus Nicotiana; species Nicotiana undulata. Next base: position 72,776 of record ML245257.1, read on the forward strand.
AGTAGATCGAGGACAGAATTCTCGGGGACTCATGAGTAACACCGGATTCGATAGGCACTCAGGACCGGCGGAGGTGCCTCGATTATCATAATACAAATTTAGAATCAAAGCCTCGGGTATCATCCCAGCCATTAGAAACAAATAGGGATACCAGGTGGCCTAAACCCATACAAACTGACCCTTCTCAGAGGAATCCAAACTTGATGTGTAAGTACCACGGTACACATGGGCACAGGACCGTGGATTGTAGGCAACTGAGAGAGGAGGTATCCCGATTATTCAATGAGGGAAATCTTCGGGAATTTCTCACCGACAGGGCCAAGAACCATTACAGAGAAAGAGACGCCAACATGAAGAATGAACCATAGGAACCTCAGCGAAGTCAATGTCCCACAGGGACCCGTGTTCAAACGTACCAAAGTGTCAATCACAAGGGAGAAGATCACTCGGGACTATATGCCCGAGGACACCCTCACATCCAATAAGTAAGACACCGAGGGCTTATCTCAGTCGTACAACAATGTACTGGTAATTTCTATTCTTTTAAATAAAGTTCAAGTTAAACGTGTTATTGGGGATCCAGGTAGCTCGGTGAACATAATCAGGTCGAGGGTCGTGGAGCAACTCGGATTGCTTGACCAAATCATACCTACACTCGGGTCTTAAATGGCTACAACAGGGAAAGCGAAACAACGAAAGGAGAAATCATCCTCCGAGTGAATGTGGCTGGGACCATACAAGACACGAAGTTTCATGTCATCGAAGGTGACATGAGGTATAATGATTTGTTGGGAAGGTCGTGGATCCACAGCATGAGGGCAGTACCATCAACCCTCTATCAAATGATGATGTTCCCAACAAAAGATGGCGTAAAGACGGTACATGGGGAGCAGCACGCAACGAAGGAAATATTTGCAGTTCATGACTTGACACCAGTATCAACGCCCTCTACATCGGAAAAGTCGAGCATCAAGGACAAACAACTAGCTAAAGAGCAATCACAGTCTACATCCTCGATTGCGCCCGAGGAATAGGTGGTCGAGGACAAAGAAGAGGACTTCCTTACCCCTCGAGCTTTCATCTCCCCCGAGGAGTCAGATGCGGAAAAGTCCACGGTCGAGGAACTTGAGCAGGTGATATTGATCGAGCATCTGCCGAAACGAAAGGTATACCTGGGGACGGGATTAACCCCCGAACTCAGGAAAAAACTCATTCATTTCCTTATCGATAACATTGATTGCTTTTATTGGTCCCACTTAGATATGACAGGGATCCCACCGGAGGTAACCACCCATCGACTGAGTGTCGATCCCAGATTTAAACCGGTGAAGCAAAAGAGAAGGCCCCAGTCCGAGGTAAAGCGCGCATTCATAAAAGATGAGGTAACCAAACTTCTCAAATTAGGGTCCATTAGGGAAGTAAAATACCCCTAATGTAGTAATAGTCCCTAAAAAGGGAAACAAACTTAGAATGTGCGTAGTTTACAAAGATTTAAACAAGGCATGCCCTAAAGACTCTTTCTCATTGCTTAACATCGATCGTTTGATCGACGCTATGGTCGACCACGAGATCCTTACCTTTCTCGATGCCTGCTCCGGGTACAATCAAATTCTAATGAACACGGAGGACCAAGAAAAGACTTCATTTATCACGAAGTATAGAACATATTGCTAGAATGTAATGCCCTTCGAACTAAAAAATGCACAGGCTATGTACCAACGCCTAGTTAATAAAATGTTCGAACATCAGATAGGCAAATCTATGGAAGTTTATATTGATGACATGTTAGTTAAGTCCCTGCGCGCAGAGGACCATTTTATTCATTTGCAGGTACCGTTGGAGATCTTAAGAAAATACAACATGAAACTCAACCCCGAGAAATGCGCTTCTGGAGTTGGCTCGGGCAAATTCTTAGGTTTCATTGTGTCGAACAGGGGGATTGAGATCAACCTCGAAAACATTAAGGCCATCGAAGAAATCACCATCGTGAAAAATGTGAAAGCCGCACAACGGCTAATAGGGAGGATAGCTGTGCTAGGCCAATTTATCTTGAGGTCATCGGATTAGAGTCATCATATCTTTTCGCTACTGAAGAAGAAGAACGATTTTGCATGGACTCTGAAGTGTCAACGAGCCTTATAAGAGTTAAAGGGGTACCTATCTAGCCCACCCCTGCTTCACACTCCGAAGGCGAACGAAAAACTATACTTGTACTTAGCCATGTCCGAGGTAGCGGTAACTGGCGTGCTCGTTCGAGAAGATCAAGGTACACAATTTCATGTTTATTATGTAAGTCGGACCCTAGGAGATGCTGAAACCAAGTAGCCGCATTTAGAAAAGTTAGCACTTGCACTAATAAGCGCATCTAGGAAAGTAAAACCATATTTTCAATGTCACCCTACATCTGTGTTGACTACATCCCCACTTCGAATGTCTTGCACAAGCCCGAGTTGTCGGGTCGATTGGCCAAGTGGGCGATCGAGCAGCTTGGAGGGTACAATATCGAGTATCAACCCCGAACGGCCATCAAATCTCAAATATTGGCAGACTTCGTGGCTGATTTTACGCCTGCCCACGTACTCGAAGTAGAAAAGGAACATCTACTTAAGTCGGGTACATCCTCGGGGGTATGGACCCTCTTCACAGACGACGCCTCGAATGTGAAAGGTCCGGGCTCGGTATTGTTTTAAACCTGTCTACGGGAAATATCATTAGACAGTCTATCAAAATTTCTAAATTGACTAACAACGAGGCCGAGTATGAGGCCATGATTGCAGGTCTCGAATTAGACAAGGGCCTGGGAGTAGAGGTAACCGAGGCCAAGTGTGAGTCTCTTTTTGTTGTAAACCAAGTAAAGGGAAGCTTCGAAGTTCGAGAAGATAGAATGCAAAGGTACATAGACAAACTTCAAGTAACACTGCATCGCTTCAAAGAATGGACACTAGACCATGTACCTCGAGAGCAGAATAGCGAGGCTGACGCACTTGCGAATTTTGGGTCGTCGGTCGAAGAAAATGATATTATCCCGGGGAATGTTGTCTAATTGTCGAGGTCCGTGGCCGAAGAAGTCCATGCAGAGATTAACTCATCAAGTTTGACGTGGGATTGGAGGAATAAATACGTCGAATACTTGAAGCACGGAAAGCTCCCCTCAGACCCAAAGGAGTCGAGAGCCTACGAGCCAAAGAAGCTCGATTCTCGCTCGATGAAAATTGAACATTGTACAGAAGAACCTTTGACGGGCCACTGGCAGTATGCTTAGGACCAGGGGACACCGATTATGTATTGCTAGAAATCCACGAAGGCACTTGCAATTCTGGCGCCGATTCTTTGGTTCACAAGGTAATTAGAGCTGGATATTACTGGGATAGCATGGGAAAAGACACTAAGGAGTTCATTCGAACAAGTGACAAATGCCAAAGATTCGCATCGCTGATCCATCAGCACAGAGAACAACTCCATTCGGTCCTATACCCATGGCCATTCATGAAATGGGGAATGGACACCGCCGGCCCCCTGCTAACGACACCAGGTAAAGCTATGTTCATTTTGTTTATGACCGACTACTTTTCAAAATGGGTAGAAGAACAGGACTTTGAGAAGATAAGAGAAAAAGAATTCATTGACTTCATATGGGACCACATCGTATGTCAGTTCGGGATTCCGCCGAAATAGTATGTGACAATAGGAAGCAATTTATCGGCAGCAAGGTGACAAAGTTCTTCGAAGACCATAAAATTAAAAGGATTCTATCAACACTCTATCACCCGAGCGCAAATGGCCAGGCCGAGTCCACAAACAAAACTATCATTCAAAACTTGAAGAAGAGATTAAATGATGCTAAAGGAAAATGGAGAGAGGTGTTGCCCGAGGTGTTGTGGGCATATCGAACAATGGAAAAATCAAGCACGGGGGAATCCCCGTTCTCTTTGGTGTATAGGTCCGAAGTATTGATTTCGGTCGAGGTCGGGGAACATAGCGTCAGGTTTCAGCATACTACCGAGAGTTCAAACCACGAGGCTATGAACACTTGCCTCGAACTACTAGATGAAAAACGTGAAGCCACACTAATTTGAGAGGTATTACAACAGAAGGGCGAACCTTTTCCATTTCGAAGTCGGGACTTGGTTCTAAGGAAAGTCACTCTTAATACTCAAGACCCAAACGAGTAGAAGTTAGGCCCCAATTGGGAAAGATCGTACCGAGTCATCGCAGTTGTGGTAAAGGGATCTTACAAACCTAGAACAATGGAAGGAGAGCAACTACCAAACAATTGGAACATATTACTACTCAAACGATACTATTGCTAAGGTAAGACCTTCTCCTTTTTCCGTTTATATCTAAGACTAAGCCCTTGCATGTATTCGATTGGAGACATCGAGGCATCCTTCAACTCGAAGACCTTAGGTTTTAAAGCATGAATTTCACTCTTTTTCCCTTTGATCGAGTTTTATCACAAATGGGTTTTTCCGGCAAGGTTTTTAACGAGGCAACATTTATATGCTACCTAAGGAGAATTCAACAAGTATCCAAGGCTTCTTTCCAATCAACCTCGAATAATGGAGGGCATCACCCCTTTGGGACTGACATACTTCACGCCTAAGAGAGTTTCGATAGGAAAATGGGACAAATGGTCGAAAGAACCGTGTCAATAAAGGATCATCGAGCCTCGAAAGGCAAAACATGCACGCATGTATCAATTTTTAAAAGAAGCATCCTTGCTATATATCAAAACACTTTGTGTCTCAAAGACGCCTACTATTATACAAGCTTAATACTTATAATTATACTAGAAACGGCTCAAGATCCAGAATGCAAATGCACCCCAAATACTCGGGGACTGTTATCGAAAGTCAAACGCATCTGAGTAACCGAAAACTCGAACTTTTAAGACCTCAAAGAGTCATCCCCTCAATATAAAGAACAAGGCCATCATAACCGAGGACTAAACCTTTCGAACAAGTTCGAAAGGTTATTGGGAAGCAAGTCCAAAAGACATACCCGAAGGCTACGACCACACTAAAGGCTACGGCCATATTAAAGACTACGATCATGTAAAAAGGCTACGACCAGAATAATGTGCTCGGAGACGTCCGACTTCCACCATAAAATTAAAGGCCTTCGAACACTTTAAAAACAGATTAAATGTAGAGGCTTTGATAACATCAGCCCTCGAATAATGTAGAGGCTTTGATAACATCAACCTTTGAAAATACCTCAAGAGGTAGTCAATTAGCATTACACAACAAATTACAAATGAGGTTCCAATAGATCGAACCTTCAAAAAAACCGAACAGGTACAAAAAACACATGTTAAGCCATACTAAAATTTTCACTAAGTCTTTTTGCCTAAAAGAGGGAAAATTTATAGCCGCTTCAGAGGTCGAATTGGCCCAACCTAAAAGAGCCTAAGGGCCAATATTAAAAGAGCCTAAGGACCAATATTAAAAAAGCCTAAGGGAAAATATTTAAAGAGAATAAGGGTCGAAGCACATGGAGTTCGACATCTTGCTCTCACTTAGCTCGAACTCAAAAGTCCCATCACTTTGAGCCTGTGTCCAATCGAATTAAAGCTTAGCTCGAGGATTAAACCTTAAGAGATGAAACGGAATTCAACACAAAATGAAGATGAAGCAAAGAGGGTCTTTATATTCATAAGATATGTTTACAAAATATATTTACAACTCCCAAGAAGGGCCCTTACACAAAAGCAAAATAAAAAAAGAACCTAATCTATTTTCGGGGCTACTTGCTCGGAGGCAGCATACCAGGAGCTGCATCTTCGGTAGCTTTATCTTCGGGGACCTCCTCCTCCTCGGGAACTTCATCTTCATCTCCCTCGCTCTCGTAGCCGCTAGCAGAATCCTCATCATCGAAGAGAAAAGCAACTGCCTCTTCCTCCAAAGTTTTCACTTTTTCGATGTCGACCGAGAGGTCAAAGCCTCTAGTATGCACCTCCTCGAGAGTTGGTCTTCGGGACTCCAGCCTAGCATGGTTGAGGGAACATGACAACTTAAGCTCGATCGCGACAGAGATATCCTGTGCTCGAGCATTAGCAGCAGAAGCATCAACTCGATACGAGGACACGAATGCCTCAGCCTCAGATTTGGCGTTAGCAAGTTTAGCGGCCGATTGAACTTGAAACTCATCAATTTTGCGGCTCCAGGACGAGATCTCCTCTTTGGCACTTTGAAGCTGCTGTCTAACCGAGGTCAGCTTTTCCTGAAGAGTATCTTTCTTTAAGGCGAGACAGTCCATATGATGCTTCCACCCAAGGGTTTCAGCCTCTTTGGTCTTGAGCTCCTCTCGAAGTTGCTCCATCAAGTCGGTCTTCTACTGTAATTGCAAAGTTGAAGCGTTAGACACCAAAACAAGTAAATGCAAAATAGGCCCACAAAGTCTATATTGCCTGCTCGATGAGCTCGGCCCACTATTCGGAAGCCTTCTCCGAACCAGCTCGGAGATCATTGATTTCCCCCTCTGTTTTGGCATAGAGAGCCTTAAGGTTCTCCATCTCTACCACGAGCTTCTTGAGCTCAGCTTCACATTAGGCAAGATCAGACCGAGATTTGGAAAAAGCTTGATTGTAAAGCAACATGTCCTTCTCACAAAGAAAATGAGTTAGGCTTAGAAAGGAAAAAATTAAATCGAAATGTAGTTATGAAGACAAGCTTACTTGTTTGCCAAGCTTTTCGGCCTCATCAAAAATGAACGGGGAATCAAGATCGGGGCTATCCTCGATCCCCGCAAGGCATTCTTGAAAGATGTCATTTTCTCCTTGAGCCACCCCCACATCTGGAGTCCTGTGTCTTGGACTTCTCGTAATTTCCCCTCGGAGAACTCAGGGCCCAGTGGAAAATCATCTACATTGATTACCCCGAGTGAATCACTCGGGATATTATCTTGTCCTTGAAAAGCCTCAGAGTTCGTCTCTCCAAGCTCACCGACTGAGTGACCCTGATACGCTCAAATTACACCTTAAAATAGTGTAACGCGGTCGATGTCAAATATAATAACCTAACACGGTTGGGGTCGAATCCCACAGGGAATAGGCTTGTAAAGACTACTTTGGTAGTGTGAATCTCAACTTAAATCGTATTTCTATTCCATTAATGTAACAAGGATATGGGAATTGATTGTGTGATAAATATGTGAAATAGTAACAAGGATGATAAAATAAATTTGTAACTAATTTGATTAACTAAACCAAGGTTGTGTCTCCTGTTATGAAGTTAATGCTATCAGTGTTAATATGATATATTTCTAACGGAAGGTCCTTTAGATATGCAAATGATTCCTAAATGACTACCCAATATTTTTCAATAGTTGGGTGGTATTTCCTCTCTATGATTTTTCCAAATATAAAATAGTTGCAATGAAGATTAATCAATTAATTCAAAATAAAACCCACTTATTCCTAAGTGATTCTATTAAACAAGGTTTAAAGCCTTGAGTCTTTGATATTTACTTCTACCAATCATATCTCACTTTTCCAAGTAAATAAAGAATTTAATGGCACTTGTTAATGTTTGCAACCACCAACAATGAATGAAGAATGAGAAATAAATATATATCAATCAACCATTATATATATATTCAATGTTAAACACCCATTAACATAACACCCATTTAGTATCCACAACCTTAGTATTTAAAGCTAGCTACTCATACTTAAAGAAAAAAAAATATAAGAGTAATAAATTTCATAAAGCTTAAATAATACAAGAATCTTCACTTCTATAGCTTCCAAAAGAGAGGAATACTCAAAGTTGTATTGTATCTCAAAAACCAAACAAGAATGACCCACAAGACCCCAATAAATCTATTTATAGTGGGCTAAAACTCGGGGTCGAAATCAGACAAAAATACCCATCCACGTCAACTATGCAACCGTATTTCTGTCGCATAAGAGACATGCGGTTCGCATTCTTGATGAAGCCATCGGATACTTGAAACCTTAGTTCCCAGGTAGCCATCGCATTCCGGTTATGCGGTCCGCATTATCGATATGCGACCGCATAATGTCGTCGCATTTCTGATCTCAACATTTGGCTCAGGAGGTTTGCGGTCCATTATGCGGCTCGCAAACCAGCTATGCGATCGCATAATGGACCGCATTCTTGCACTTGAAATTTACCAAATAAGCTGTTGGACTCTTGATGAGTGGTGATTTTACCACTCATTTTAGCCTTTTCTCATTAGATTTTGTATTGTTAA